>CAIGQW010000272.1:3186449-3204405 GCA_903798125.1 Danio choprae
TTTTTTTAAAGAGAGAACATTCAACAAATGTTATTATTTGGTTCCCCAAACAGGAACCACATAACAACTGTCCCGTGTTTGCTGAGGAAAGACAGCTCACAAATTAATTAAATCAATTACTCCATATCGAAACAGGCCCTTTGATAGAAAATGTTCACAAAACATTACAAATAAAATAAAAAAAAGTATTTATGGTTATTGGCCAGCAGTGCAACAAGATGACTTATCAGTGGATTTTTCTAGGGACACTTCAGAAAGAATCACCATTTGTTCAGTCTAATGGTTCATGAAGCCACAACAAATTTAAGACCCAAAAAGTATGTGAAATATGACGTAAAAACTCAAGAAAAGTGTGTAAAGAACGTCATGGGTTTCTATGGCTTAGAAGCTGCGTCTAAGCCTTGCATCTTATGCAAAGCGTATGATACAGTGGTGTACAGTAGGCCTTTTCTGACTCTAGAGCAGTTCAGATGGGTTTTCTGGAGTGACCAATCACACTTCTCTGTGCGACAATCTGATCAAGTCTGGGTTTGGCAGTTGCCAGAAGAATGGTACTTGCCTGATTGCATTGTACCAAGTGTAAAGATTTCTGTAGGGGATATTATGGGCAGCATTCCATTCCATTCCACTTTTAGACAAGCTCTCAGTAACTTCCCTAACCAAGGGAAGCTTACATGAACATACCCTCAACCTCTTGATTTTGACTGAAGCAGCGAGAATGCTTGTGTGCACTTGAGCACCTATATGTCCCACAATGCGATGTTTTTTTGACATCACAACAGTGACTTGAATTCGCAGTGTGGGGTAGATTCAAGTGCTTGGTTTTAGGGCATTTCATTAAAGCCCATTCAGATGTTCTGCCAGAAGTGGACAATTGTGGACAACATAATCAATGACATACATCTGAGGGAGGTTAGCGAGTGAAGTGCATAAAAATTTGGACTGCAATGCAACCATGGTGTCGGATTGTTTTCCAGGGTTTGGCCTGGGTACAGTTTGGGGACAATCTCTTCCTGTTCCAACATGACTTGCACAAAGCAAGGTCCATAAACGCATGAATGAGCAAGTTTGGTGGAGGATCTGGACTGGCCTGCATAGAGTTCTGAGCTCAACCCGATTGAACACCTTTATGATAAATTTGAGCAGAGACTGAGCCAAGCCTTCTCGTCCAATACCAATACCTGACCTTGCAAAGAAGAAAGTTTGGAACCGTTAACCGTTTGGAAAGCCATCCCAGAAGAGTTGAAGTTGTAATAGCTGCAAAGAGTGGACCAACTTCATATTAAACCAACTGATTCAGATTGGGATTCTAATAAAATTTAATATGCATGTAAAGGCAGATGTCCCAAACCATTTGGCAAGTATCTCCTCCAGGTCCCCGATGTGTTATAAGGGTGAAGGGAATTGTAAACAGTCAAGATCTAAAAACTAATGAAAATGTATCAGGTACACATTAAATTGGTGCATAATTTCCGTTATTTTTATTATCCGCACAGCAGGTGCATGTTCTGTTGTTGTGCATGATTGCTTGAATAGCAGCCTGAATGTTGTTGTTGGTTTTTTTTTGCTGCAGCAAAAATGAGGCTATTATTTCATCTAAGGCCTCAATATAGGTTACACTTCAGCCCGAGCAAACACTTTTGAGGCCTTATCCCTCCCTCAGCATCTCAGACCTCCGGGGACGACTACAATATTTATTGTTTGCTTTTAGCTGAACTTCACTCAGTTTTCACGCTGCTCAGCAGAGCTGAACAGCGTCTCCGAGCAAAGCGCTTCAGTAAGGTGTTCAAAAGCTCCAGCAGACCCCATACATTAACATGTGCTTCTTTTTAAACTCTTTACTCTTTTTCTGCCTCTTCTTTTGCCTTTTTTTTAAAGCCAAGACACTGCAGGTGAATAGGGTAAAAAGGAACTAATATTTATAATTACACCATAAGAAATGCTGGGTTATTTAAACCAAAGTTGGGTAAAATTTGAAGAAACCCAAACATTGGGCTAAATTTGGTCCCTTAAATTTACCCAGCAGTTAGTTTAGTCTGTGTTACACCCAGAATTGGATTAAAAATAACCCAGCATTGTGTCAAGGATTGCAAAAATATATATAAAATATTACAATACAAATAAAAAATTATAATTTAAAATATGCATATGATGCATTGTTTCATTAAATACACTAATCTGTATATATCTCTAGCACAAACAAATGAAGTTCAACATTCTTGATATGATTTCACGTATCTTTTTAGCTCAATCTCACGAGGAAACTATTATGTCGTGTGAAAAGTGGCTGAATGAGCAAAGTGTACTAAAATGTACTAATAAGGTCTTAAAAATGCATACCAATTAGAGACTAAATCATAAAGTTACATATTACCTTGGTCTTTCATATAAGTTTATCAATCCATAATTACTGAGCAAATAAAATCATGCATATAGTTGGTCATGTTATGATTAAATCCCTTAGCAAAAATAAAACTTTCAGAATATGGATATGAATAAAACTATGAAGCTTGAACTTACACTGCTGTTTATGGGGGACAAAATCATAAAAAAACAGCCTTAAAAATATGTATTGTAATTGAAATCCGAACACAAATTGTAGTGTACTATAGTGTATCTTGGGTTTTTTTTTGCTTTAAATTAGACTGAAAAAAGTAATTTAAAGAGCAAGAAGGTCTCTGGTTCGAGTCCCGGCTGGGCCAGTTGGCATTTCTGTGTGGAGTTTGCATGTTCTCCCCGTGTTCGTGTGGGTTTCCTTCAGGTGCTCCGATTTCCCCCACAGTCCAAAGACATGTGCTGTAGGTGAATTGAATAAACTAAATTGTCCATTGTGTATGTGTGTGAAGGAGTGTGTATGGATGCTTACCAGTCCTGGGTTGCAGCTGGAAGAGCATCCGCTGCGTAAAGCATATGCTGGATAAGTTGGTGGTTCATTCCGCTGTGGTGACCCCTGATGAATAAAGGGACTAAGCCAGAGGAAAATGAATGAATATATTTGATTGACAGGTGTGTGAAAAAATACAGCATCATCAGCGTCACCCTTTCTCTCTTTTTTTCTCTCCTCATTCCAAATTCTGAGAGCTGTTTGTTAGTGAACAGCCCAGTTCTTGTGAGTGTTGTTATCATTAGCAGCTATTTTTTGAGGACTGGCAAGTGCTCTGGGTGTTGAGCGCAAATGCACGGCTGAATATTTAACATCGGCCTTATTAATTCACCCGGTCTAGAAAGAGGCTCACCTAAAGTGCTCTTCTTTGTGTCGTTTAATCCGTCAGCGATTTTCAGATTGGAGGAACCTCATTGATAATGTTTCATTTTTATGTTTTGCCATAAAGTAAATAGCTTTTCTCTTTATTGTTAGTTTGAGATTTGGGCGCTCTAAAACCTCGCTCTGAAATTCGGACTATTGGCTGCATCTCAAAAAGCTGCGCAGTATTTTTAGACTGATATCTGGTGCTGCATAGACATTCTGAACATTGAAACGGATTATTGAAGAGATATTTTTTCACTCAGAAATTGCTGAGAACTCTAATAAAGTAGTATTATATAAAATAAGACAAATATTTGTTAATATATGAATGGGCTTCACGGTGGCGCAGTGGATAGCACGATCGCCTCACAGCAAGAAGGTCGCTGGTTCGAGTCTCGGCTGGGTCAGTTGGCGTTTCTGTGTGGAGTTTGCATGTTCTCCCCGTGTTGGCGTGGGTTTCCTCCGGGTGATCCGGTTTCCCCCACAAGTCCAAAGACATGCAGCATAGGTGAATTGGGTAGGTTAAATTGTCCGTAGTGTATGAGTGTGAATGGGTGTGTATGGATGTTTCCCAGAGATGGGTTGCAGCTGGAAGGGCATCCGCTGCGTAAAACATATGCTGGATAAATTGGCGGTTCATTCCGCTGTGGCGACCCCAGATTAATGAAGGGACTAAGCCGAAATGAAAATGAATGAATAAATGAATAATATATGAATTTTTGTTGTTGTTGAAAAAATACATGCATGAATTTATAAAAGCAAATATAAACAACAACAACAACAACAACACTGTGGAATAGAAGCAATATTAATCGCTAGAAAATTCAATTAAAGTTGAATGTTAAAATTGAAAGGCTGAAATAGTATTCTTTATCATTACGTTCAAGTGAATGAAAAATGTTGACTTTTAACAAATGTTAAATATGAAAAAAATAAATACATTCTAGTAAATTAAATACAATGTTTAATGTTTAAATATTTTCAATAACAAAAGAAAATTAATAATAATGATAGTAATAATACATTTTCCAAAAAATTTATATAGTAAAAAAAAGCCACAGTGCAAAACTGCAGTGTCAAGGAATCTTTTAATTAATTGCAATATTTAAAATTTTGGGGGCCTCACGGTGGTGCAGTGGGTAGCACAATTGCCTCATAGCAAGAAGGTCGCTGGTTTGAGGCTCGGCTGGGTCAGTTGGCATTTCTGTGTGGAGTTTGCATGTTCTCCCTGTGTTCGCGTGGGTTTCCTCCGGGTGCTCTGGTTTCCCCCACAAGTCCAAAGACATGCGGTATAGGTGAATTGGGTAAGCTAAATTGTCCATAGTGTACGAGTGCGAATGAGTGTATGGATGTTTAATATATATTTAATTTGTTTTTATTACCTTAATTATTATTGTTACTATTACTATTTCCCCCAAAATCATTATTTGATCCATGTAAAGCTACTATTAATTTCCCATCACTAGAGAAAGGTTTTGTAGTTACGACATCTTCCAGCAGGAGCTAATGTGGCACTTCCAACAAAGCCAACCATCTGAAACTTTACCCACTGACCTCATTCAGGCCGATTGTGACATTTGAGTTCACTGCAAATCCCCGCGCACAATCTCGAAGCAACCGTCTGCTCGTCCCCTGCTGATCTGCAGTCTGATCACTGCGCTTATCACCATTCTGGCTGATTGTGTTGGCTAATTATGACAGTTAGTGGTGTGGACTGAGAGAGTCATTCACAGGCCATTAGCTCAGGCCGCGAGGTGAAATCATCTGCCAGATCCTCTCAAAATCCCCCCCGTCCACACAACACAAGCCACCAGACAGCAAACCTTACAGGGGGACTCTGGGTGTTCAGAATAGTGTGGCCTAATAGAATGTAAATGATGCATATTGCTGAAATGTGACCCTGTGTTTTTTAACATTTTTAATAGTATAAAGTGATTTTAAAGTGAAGTGGTAAAGGTAAAGTGGTTGGTGTTGTATATTATGGTACAATAACCTTGTAATAAACTGGCAATACATTTTCTGTTATTTTACAGACTTATTTGCCTATATATTATTTATTATACATTGTATTATTTCAAACGATTAAAATGTCAATAAAAGTCGCTTCGTTGAACTTTAAAGTTAAATTTTCAACATTAAAAGTCGACCGAGTAGAGATTAAGATCCCTTAATGCAATTCACAACCGTAAATACACAGAAAACACGTGAATTTTTCTATAGCGTAGACCAAATTTTACTAATACTTGACAAACGGGGCAGACAGAGATGTATTTAGAGATTTGTGGGTTTAATTTATGTGAAATGCAGGAATTAATATCAACTTCCACCTAAATAAATGAGTTTTATAGGGTTTATTGCGTTCCTTTTACACAGGAAGAGCTGAGTGATATGACAGTGCATAAACATGATGTAATACTTATATTCAGCAGTCTAGACATGTTTGTTTGCCTTATTACAAATGTGCACGTGTCTGTTGCCTCAACATTACAAAAATATGACAAATGTCACAATACACATGTTAAACTAACACTATATATATCTGTATATATATATATCTGTATATAAACAGACTTGGGTTGCAGCTGGAAGGGCATCCGCTGCGTAAAACATATGCTGGATAAGTTGGCGGTTCATTCCGCTGTGGCGAAATATTACAATTATAACAATATTAACAGAAATATTCAGAGCTGATTCAGTCGTTGCCTAGCAACATAAAAAGCCCACCAAAAAAAACAACATTTTCAGAATGGAAAAGGGTGTTTGGTGTGATCGACCCCTTATTCTTCCTTAAAGGGACAGTTCGCCCAAAAGTGAAAATTCTTTGATACCTGTACCCACTGACTTCCATATTAAGAAAAACAATTAATATGGAAGTCAGTGGTTACAGGTTTTCTTCACAATATCTTCTCATTTTGCTCAATAGAAAGAAAAAAAAGCTCAAAGTGATTTGAAATAAGTCAAGGGTGAGTAAATAATGACAAAATTTTCATATTTGGGTGAACTATCCCTTAAAAGCTTATACTATTTATAAAATAAGAGTCCCACATACATAATAAGTATAAAAGTTTAGATAAACTTAAAAATAAGGAGAAAAACTTTGTTGTAATCTCACTAGGAAACACTGTGGTCAATCAAACGCAGCCTGGGACGTGCATATTAATGATCCCCTGTAGATCGTCCGAGTCTGTGTTTTGTTCCAATTGGCCTGTTCTTCACCGGGATTTTTTCACTCATGGGATGTACACGAGAATGAGGAAATAATGGTGTTTGAGACTCATGGTATGTCATTATCATGTACTGAACTCTTATTATTCTGCTATGCCTATATGCAGATTTTCATTCTATGACCGAAAATTCCTTTTGAAACTGCATAGCAAGCTCTGCACTTTAGTTTCGTGTGAGGTGAGTATTCACTTATACCTAGTGCTTTAATTGCACACTTAACATGATCAGGAGATCTTCAGAAGCTGTGAGATGTAGGGAACAAACCTTAAAAAAACCCTGCAAACCACTCCCAGCTGTTTCCCATCTAACCTCAGAGAAGGCAGAAATAAACAAGACCATCAAATTATGCTTATTTACCTTTGAGATGCAAATTTTCTACTTTTACGCTGCTCCTGTAGTCAAGGGCAGAGGGACGATGAAATGATGAAAAAATGTGTTGAATACCGATCAACAGAGGTCCCTTTGTGCACATACTGACCTCTAACCAGGACTGCGCTAAGAAAGATAATGCACTGGTCTCATTAGAGTGACGGGACTGGAGAAAAAAAAAGAAAAAAAATGTTTCAATATGACCAACAATAATTGCTGTTAAATCATCTGGAAAACCTTTCATAAAAGGTTTGTTCACCCAAAACATGAACATTCTAATCATTTATTCATCTTCATGTTGTTCCAAAGCCATAAATAAATAAATAATCCCAAATTATTTTCCTCAGCGTTTTCAGAGGAAACATAAAGACCTGAAACTAACATTGGATACGTTATAGTTAAATTTGCTAGCCTGGATTGCTTCCATGTTTTCTTTTCTTTTTTTTTCTTTTTTTTTTTTGCATTATTTCCCATAACCAATTGTTTCCAAGACAGTCATTATCAAAATAATGTTTGAAAAGAGGGCTTGACAATAAGCAGTGAGCTTCTCAACAGGCTCACCTGTAGCTTTAAATTGCACGAGCCCTTTATATTTCAGTGGATTCTGACTGGCTGACAGTATTTTATTGTTTATTAGCAGGGAACAAATCACTCTGAAAGTCATCCAAATGATATCAGTTCTCTAGATCTTTATCGTTATAGTTGTGGTCTGCTGTTGTTTTATATTCAGAACAGTTTTTATAACTCTTCTCTAGAGATCTTTATCATTATCTTTATAGATATTGTGCTTGGTGTGAGCCTGTCCTGGTCCTTAATGGGCCCACTTAGAGATAGCTTAAGGGTCTTTGTGAGTTTGCTCTCTGTCAAAACATTGGCCCCTTAGTGGTGGCCCCAAATGGCTAGGCCCGCACCGTGTTTCTGCTTGTTGTAACGCCCGGAGGGCGGAGGATAACATTACGAGAGGGAGACGGATGAATATTACAAAACGGGTTTATTTAACACTTACGGGGAGACAGGCAGACACAGGAAGACACGACCAGACGAACCAAACGAATCAGAATACCAGACAACACTGGACACAGACGAAAGGGTATAAATGGTAAAGGGGATGATTAGGTTAATGACACAAGAGGGATGCATACAGGTGCAACAGATGAACAATGACGGTGGCGGGAGAAAGACAAAGGAATCACATGACAAAACAAATGACACGTGGACGAACACTGACACTTGTTAACAGCAGATGTTTATCATCAATTATCAATAACACTCAGTTAAATATCTCATTAACTTCATTAATGCATTGTGGTTTTAAATCTGTTTCTGTCATTGAAAAAAAAAACATGCAAAGCTGGTGAAAATTCATTGTTGACGTTTTAAACTTTTGACTGTTGACTCAGGGCATACTCTCACTAGGCACGGTTGCCTTGAACCGTGCCGAAGCAAAATTGTCCCCCCTCCCCTCTTCCCCGATGGCCTGCAGTCACATTGCATCTGTGCCGGAGCACGCTTACATCATCGATGGTGCGACTGTTCAGTTTAACAGGAAGAGAAATGCTTTCGCTCAGGTTTGCGTCTTTAATAAACTATGACAGTTCGCGTTCATTGTAAGTAAGAACGATTAATAAATTCATATGAAACAGTCCCTTAAAAGTGACGTTACATCTTCAGTTTCAGGCTCTTTGCACACACACTACAAGCGTACTGCGCTAAAGCTCAACCAAACCATGCTTTGGCACACCTCTTCCAACTGGGCCACGCCTGAGCCCGATTCGGAGCACTCACACTTGTCACACGAACCGGGAAACGCGCCCGGGCACGGTTTGGATAGCATAGTGTGAGGAAGCCCTCGATGTTACTTTAATGAAGTTCTGCTATCTGGGGTTCAGCCTCGGTAGCAGGTAACAAACTTTAAAATAGGTCAGGTTATAGTTATATGCGGGAGGTTTGTAAGTGTTAGAAGAATGACACAAAAATAACTATGGTAAGAAAAGGTATATTCACAAACAACACAATAAAAGAAGAAACTCAGTCTGCTGAAAGCATACAGTACAGTTCCATACCAAAGTTATACCAGTTCCATCCAGTCCAAAAATCAAGTTGTGCTGTAAAAGTCCCAAAGTGATAGTCCGCCAGTGTATATACAATCCAAAACAGTGATAATACAAAAGCTTGCAGAAATATTCTGAAAAGGTAAGTCCAGACAAAGGAAACTTCCCAATCCAGAAAAGTTTGAAAGATGTTAGTAGCCCTCTTGTGTTGGCCTTGCTGCTCTTTGTATATTGTTTCCTGTTTCCTGTCCATACTATTCTTAAAGACAGTACATACAGTATTCACACTAAAATGTTAAGAGGTATTAAATGGTCTGCATGTGGACATGGACAGTGTGGTAAAACATGATTCTCATGTGACAGTGTCACTTATGTACAAGTCTGTCATGCACACAAATCAGGGGAGAGACCATTTTAAATCTTCAATTGTCAATCTTCAAAGTGAAAATCCAGGGCCAGTGCGGGCCTAGTGAGGACTTCCTCTGGGCTAGGTGAGGGTTGCCCAATGTTGAGCCAACACTAATGGCCCAACGTTTAGCCAAAAACTCTCAAGGTCTTTTGCCGGGGTAGCCCACTCCGGGCCTTCGTGGGATTAATGTGGGCTGTGCGCTACTGTAGGCTTCTTACACAGAGCCTGCAGTGAGCCCCCAGCCATACCTTGGCTAGCCTGCACAGGGCCTGTTTAGATTTGGTGTGGGCTTGACATAGCCCACAAAAAAGCCAGCATATGCCCTGCATGAGCATGTTTGCTGGGGAGGGACTTGGGAGATTTGGAAATTGTAGGTTGTTGATCTCCACTGTATATGGACATACTGTATATGGTTTAAGGACAGGCCAGTCACTTTAGTTTCATCATGTTTGTTTTGTTATTGTGTCTTTAAATGGCAGAGTTGTTGTTTTTTATGTTTGTGTGTGTGTGTGTGTGTATGTATGTGTGTTTAAAAGAGAGAACAATCCCTTCAACTACTAGCTCAGGGGTGCCCAACCATGTTCCTGGAGATCTACCTTCCTGTAGAGTTTAGCTCCAACCCTGATCAAACACAACTAAACCAACTAAGTAGGATCTGAAGTAGCACTCTGCAGGATGGTAAATCTCCAGGAACAGGGTGGGGTACCTCTGTATTAGACCATGTTATTGTGTGTCGAAAACTACAACTCTTCTTAGTATGCTTGCATACTGCTGCTGTTCCCATTAGTTTCCCAGTCCTACATTAAGTCAGACATCATCTGGATCTTTTTCCCATGGCACAACAAAGACAGTTAGACAGCAGCACATGAAGCAACACGTGGTTGAGCTCCACTTCAGTGCAACAAGAGGGTTTTAAGTGGCACAGATCGCGTCATTTACACATTCACCTCGTCCATCGTACTGTGCTCTTCTTGTTTGGACTCAATAATTTCTCTCTCCCACAGTAGAGCAGGTTACTTTAGTAATTCACCAGTGGTTTTCATCCCCTTTGTCCCCTTTCTCTGACTCGGCCCTGGAGAGTGAACAGAACTTTGTAAGAAAATCAATAGTAATTGATTCCTCCAAGGCTAGACATAGAGGGCCACTATTCAGAGCCGAGCATAGGAGCATCAGAGTGAGAGGCAGAGGACCTTGGGTTTAACATGCACGCAACAAACCCTGCTAAAGGTCACCAGTGTGCTGCTGTTTACAGCCGCAGATTATCAAAAAGAGCCCGAGCTACTGTGTATTTACAGCTTTGTGGCGATGAGCCCCAATTACAGGGAGGCTGGCAGTTTTCTAAAGGTTATTTGAAAGCATACTTTAGAGATCTGGGAGATTAGATTGTATTGTGTGCCTGTGAAATGTTTGCTTGATGTGCCTTGTGCTGCACTTTTGTTGCGGCTCTCTTTTTTGCTTTATTTTCTGTACTATATATTTCTCACTGGTCACTGAGGGTAACATGAAACTGAGAACAGATCTTCAGAAAGAGCAAATATGGCAGAACTTGATTTTATCCATTAGGTATTGATTGCAATAGTGGGTGTTAGGCATGAAAAATTAAGCATAGCATGTGGGTTAGTGCACGAGTTGATTGTGGAAAGGAGGATTTGGGCTTGACTTATTTATTAGTTCATTTCTTTGGTGACTTGTATGTGGAGGCTGAAGGTCAAGACCAACTCTACATATTACCAATGGTGCTTCCTTTTCACTTCTGTTATTATTGCTGAAACATTAGTAGGTTTGGGTCCTCAGATTTGATTGTGTGCTATAGTTTGCATTTCTCCATTTGTCTGTGTGCATTGATTCTTTAAAAAAATGTACCTACATTCCTCCACTATCCTCTTTCTCTTTCAGTTTGTCTTTCATCAGGTGATTCAGTCATTACCTGAACAGATTGACGTGTCAAGCAGAAATACAGCAGAAACCAAACACCCCACACGTGGCCACAGATAAAGCGGTGCGAGCTGTGTCTCTCCCGCGGTGCGATGAGGTCAGCTGGGCCGACAGCTCTCAGATTGATGCGGGACATCCTCCAAAACCACGCCGAGAAACTGTTGAACAACAAAAGCGGTAAAGCGAGACTCCTGCCGGGAATTCTGGACACTGGACTCCCCGTGGTCCTGATGAGCCTCTCCGCAGCTTTACAGCCTTGCCATCAAGAATTGTTTCAGGACATTTATCCTCGAAAACCCTACCATTCCTGCAAGAAGACGTGCACGGAAAACACAATGCGGGTGAAATATTTTGGGAGGCCATTGTTCTCTCTTTTTTTTTCTTCTCGAGATGACTTGCAATAATTTCCTTTTCTTTCCTGCGTGATGTTATCTGTCGAAACAAATGCAGAGTTTATCTGGCGTGGAGACAAAAGCGCAGTGTTTGAGTGAGATCCAAACCCGGGCTTGATTTTAATATAGATCTTTGGGGTTCATGTAGCATACTCAGCTCAAATGACAGATGATTTTATCTGCCCTCACGCTGGATGAGTTGCTCCAAGATATTGATACTCAATCTGTTTCACTTCATCTGGCATCTGGAAGATATATCTGTCTGTATGTCTGTCTTATGTTGTACGGGTTCCTGTGAGCTAAATGTTTAAGCTTTAAAGGTGCCATAGGATGAAAATCTGGATAGCTGCATAATAAGAGTTCACTACATGGAAATGACATATTTTAAGCCTCAAACAACATTGTTTCCTCAACATTGCTTCCTTACACTCTGAACAGTGACAAACAATTATTAATGCACACACTCCAAGCAGCGTTTGATTGGCTACAATGTTTCCTAATGAGATTACAACAAAGATATTTCTTCTCATATTTTTAAGCTTAGTTAACAGGACTGTCGTTATAGAGCTCTCAGGTCATGCAACCAGGCATGGGGCATCTCATCTCATCACAGCTCATCATCAAAACGCAAAAATCAGGAAAGATGGATTGTTAATTTATTCAGCGACCCCCAGGCCACTGTCTCTTTTGTAAGTTTGACCTGTATATTGTGAAATTTGTCATGTATGTTTTTAATGAGGCAACAAACACATAGACTGCTAGTGTTTAATGCATGTTTATGCATCGTGTCATATCACTCAGCTCCTACTGTGGGTGCAAAGACTCCAGTAAACTTCAAAATATGATTTGTTCATGCAGAGGTTGATATTAATTCCTGATCTACGTTGAAACCACAAAAAAAACTCTAAATCAATCTCTGTCAGCTCATTTTGTTGAGTATAATTATAATTTAAACTACGGTTCATCCACAACACAACTCAGGAGTAATAGGATAATCTGGTGGCTTTTAGTAAAAATAATACTCTCCCCTTCTTTAGTTTTTTGACAAGGCATTAACTTAATTAGTTACAATATATTTTGCGAACTGAAGTATAACTATTTTGCATGTGTGTATTTCAGAGTACATGAGAGAGAGAGAGAGAGAGAGAGAGAGAGAGAGAGAGAGAGCGAGTGTGAGTGTGTGTGTGTGCAATGCTATCGTTTCACTTTAGAAACGTATTTAATTTATTATTTGTATGGATCTGTTAATTGTATGCAAATTGATTTGGATCTAGAGCCTACCTCATGCTTTTTCATACCAGATGTTGAATCCTTTGATGCTGATAAAAGGTTTTTGCTGATAGGCATAGATTACATTTTCCTACATCATGTTTTTCCAGATTTATAAACTTTTTATTTCCACGAGAGAATTAGCATTGCACGAATGCTATGCTGTGTCTCCCATTTTTGTGTCGTGATGATGAGAGTTGCCTAACTGAACAGACTGCACACTGTTATTTTTAAATGGAAAATCAGTTGCCTTGTTGGTTAAAATTTCCATGTTTACATAAATATTAAATGAAGAAATCACATTCAATTTTTTAAGTAATCACAAGTAATCTAAAATTCTTTTCAGATGTAACTTGTAATTTGATTACCACAATTTAAAATGTAATTATGACAATATACAGTTATATTTTGTATTTAAAATACAATTACATGTATCTCGTTACTCCCTAGCTCTGACCATATAATATTAGGGCCAATTATATATATAAATAAGGTTGAAAATGGATCTGTAAAACCGTTTCTGAAGAACTGTTGTACACCTTACCGAAGCCAAATATCTTTTATGTAGATATCAGAGAGCAATTTACATAGTGTATCCAAATAAATCTTGTCTTTGCATTCACTGGGCTTTTCTTTTAAAATATACTCCATTTGACAAAGTGTGTTTTGTTTTTCTATGCATGCATTAGTGCACATGCAAAGTCAAATGCATGTTTTTTTTTCGAAGTATACTTTATTTGAAAATGTGCAAAGACAGACGCTTGACACATGCATGCTAGAAATATTTATGCATGTCCAGCAATTTATAAATGTCAAAAATGACTTTGTACTCATTTAATTAGTTATGTTTATTGTGTGTCTATTGTTTTTGCTGTCTTCTTATTTATTGTTGACATTGTCAAAAACAGTGCATCTTTGAGCTGTGCATACATTCTTTGTGCAGTCAAAAAAATTAGCCAGTGAGAGAATTGTGAGAGAACAGTGAAATTCGTTTCACACAAACCCTCCATGCACATGAAAACTAAATTGTATTTTTGGATTAATGGATTCCACAATAGTTAACAGCACAAGCAGCTTAAAATCCAGTCTGACCATCACACAAAGCTTCTGTATGGCCTCAAAAGACTTGCCATGGATTGTTTTTATGGTGCTTTTTTGTTCTTTTTGAAGCTTGAAAGCTTCAGTTCACAATTATTATAACTGAATGGGAAAAAAATCAACCAGCACTTTCTTTTGTGTTCTACTGATAAGAGAAATTCATATGCTGGGCAAATAAAAGCTAGTATTTTTTTTTAACTATGTTTTAAAATGTAATTTATAATGAAACCTGGCATCCTGTTATCTAACTGAATTCAGATTAAGGAATTAAGTCTTCCAGAGATGCAATATATTTAAAGACAAAAAATAAATAGCCAAAATATTAAATGTCATTGCACCTTCTGTGTGCTTTTCCCCAAGGTTTTTATGCCTAACTTGATAAGGATTTTGAGGATATCTTACTTATCTTTTTAGATCAGTTTTTTCAACAAACTTTTATTTTTGCATCCTCTTTTTTTGTGGCTCTATGTAGTTCATTTCCAGAGATATTGGGATATCAGTGAAATGCAAAGAGGAAACTGACACATTTAACACATTTCTACATAATTTTCAATAAACAAAAACAAACATGGATCACCTATACGGTTAATATACACTTCCTTTTGAAGAGAAATGGCTGAAGAACAGATATTGTTGAAAAAACAAATGTATCTCCGTTCATATATTTCCTTTAGTTCCATATAATATGCTATTTTTAAAATGTCTGCAAGCCTGTAAATATTACGATGACTTAAAATATAGATGATATAAAATATAGACTTAAAATAAGATGACTTAATTATTTCCTTTTAGATTTCCATTCTCAATAACAACATGATCTTAATCTTAGAGATCTTGGGGTGTGAATCAGGCTTTAAGTATAATCATTAAATTTTGACTATTTGTATTTTTTTATTATTGGTCAAAAACACACAGGGATCACATTGCAACTGATACTTGAAGAGTGTCTGAAAAACAAATCTTTAAATTAAACTAGAAAAAAGTCTCTTGTTTACTTCTAGCAATTGCACACAACATCTGAGAACCAAAGCAATTTTTTCCCCCCAAGTTGGCGTATTATTACATCCCTCAAGATGTATTAAAGATATTTTAAAGATATCGCTCTTTAAGATGTCCAAACTCAGGGTTTCTGGTAGTACCTAGAATAGCAAAGTCGAGTAAAGGAGGTCGAGCCTTCTCCTTTATGGCTCCTAAACTCTGGAATAGCCTTCCCCATAATGTCCGAGGCTCAGAGGCATAACGGTATGATGCATGAGTGTGCTCCACACAGGTGAGCTGGTTTTACAACCACCTGTAGAACACTCCACACAAGTGTTAGAAACTCTCATATGCTTTACATGTTTGTTTATATAACTGCTATTTTCATCTATAACAATATATTTTTGCATCTCATTTAAATACACTATGAACAGCAGCTACGCTAATTATTTTCTTTATCTTTTATTTCCACCTGGGGATACTCATCCCGAGGCCCCTATAGACTATGCAGCACCATTGATGCGATCCAAGACCTGTGAAGAGAAGATCCCAAGGTATCCTGGACCAGGTCATATCCCAAGCTGATGCTGTGGTGGTCATGGAGGAATGGAGTGCATGAGACTGATTCCTGAAAGGCTACAGTGACAAACGAGTCCACGCATTGATCCTGTTGGCCACCTGCCGGTACCCTACCCACACCTGCAGCTTTTCCACGATGGACGTCCAGCTTCTTCAGCCTCCGGCGCCTAGACTGCAGCTCCACACAGGAAGTTTGGCCAGAAGAATAATGGTCGTGCCCAACAAAGCCTGGTTTCTCTCAAGGTTTTTTTTCCCTGGCCACTATTGCCACTGGCCTGCTCTGATCGGGACTTGTGGAGCTGCGCTTCAGTGGATTTGCTCTTCAGTGTTTGAACTTTCAGCAGTGAAATTGAAACCACACTGAACTGAACTAAACTAAACTAAACAGAACTTAAACTCTGAAATCTGGACTTTACTAGAACATGTTAAGCTGCTTTGACACAATCTACATTGTAAAAAGCGCTATATAAATAAACTTTAATTGAATTGAATATTTGAATATACTTTTTTGATAATTAGCTTTACTTTTAGAATCTTCAGTTTAGAGTAAGGCTCTATAATGTTCATTCTTAAAGATATAGATCTCAAAGTGGTAACATATTACAATACCGAATAGTTGAATATAGCTTCAGAAACTGTTAAAAAGAACAAAATCTCTTATATCTAATGTCCCTAAAACTAATTCAAACCTTATGTGCAAACTACTGCAAACCTATTGAGAACTATTACTAAACTATTAAGAACAAACTTTGTGAGAACCTTATGTGTAAACTATTGAGAGCAAGATAATATGATTTCACTTCACAATTTACTGTATTGTACAATATACGGCCATTGAAATAAATATATGAAAAGACAAGCATTTATTTTATTAATTATTTAATAAAACACAAAGCTCACAGAAACGGCTGAATGGAGCTGATGGAACATACACTAACCTGTGTATTTCTCAGTCACAAGATGGTGGAAAACACTCAACATTAGTGTGACAGACAAGCATACTGTATAAACGGATGTGATTGATAGTCAAGATGACTCGAAATACCCAGATGTGCCTGCATTATTAGTTTCAGTTCGGTTGACCAATCAGAATCAAGTATTCCAGACAGCCATGTAATAATATATATTTTTGATATCTTAAAAGACTTTAAGCTACTTTCAATACCTTTACGTTAATGCAACTTTTAACTTTTATGCTTTTTTCTCCAATTATCACCAAGGACAGATTTATTAGGTAGATTTAATCTGGCACCAATCCTCAAGTAAAAAGTCATTTCAACCCTCCTTTACAAAACAGTATAGTACTTAGTAAATATACATTCATGACATTTAGCATTTTAGCATTCATCACTATTGTAAAATTATATGAACATAAAATCTAAAATTTGAGTTTTTAAAATTCTAAATTTAAAGTTTCTAAATGTAAATGAGTCGACACAACACAAACTTACTGTGTTCTGAATGCACAGCCCTGCTATGTATTTAACTCAGCGCAAGTTTTCTGTCTCTGTTCACAAACAAGGTAAATCAATAATCAAACAGTGTTTCCACTGACCTTCATTTGTATGCCGGAAAGCCTGATGCATGCAGAAACAGGCTTGCACAGTTACTTAGTATCAAGTCTCATCTTCAGAGAGTCATGCAACAATCATGACAGCATGTGTGTATGAGCGAGAGAGAGAGAGAGGGATGGACAGGCTTTTGATCGGCCATGCATAATTACAGCATTTCACAAGCGTTGCTGATCTATATCACTGCAGCGGACTGATGCGCATTCATTCATTATGACAGCAGATGCCGACTGGTTTGATTGCTGCTTCTGAAGCTTTCACTCAGATTTAATGAAGCTTCCGCACCTGTCAATTAGGTCATATTACAGCTCTCGTACTCGCACAACTTGATTAATATAATTCCAAACAAAGGCTGATAGCTGGGGTAAACATATTTTTCTCTTTATGCGTTTTGCCAGCCTCCTTAAACACTGTTGTTTCTTGTCGTGTAGTGTTGCCGGGATCTGATAACTGTATGTATAGTCATCAGTGGTGGAAAGAGAACTGAAAAATCATACTCAAGTAAAAGTACTATTACTTGGCCAAAAATGTAGTGCAAGCAGAGTAAATATCTGTTCTAAAGAGTAAGAGTAAGATCTGTTCTAAATACTGATCAATGTATGAGTAAAAAGTAGCTCTTTTAAAAGTACGCATAGTGAGTATTATCACTATAATGAATTAAATAATACATGAATAAATGTACAAAGAGAACACTTTCTTTCTTTCTTTCTTTCTTTCTTTCTTTCTTTCTTTCTTTCTTTCTTTCTTTCTTTCTTTCTTTCTTTCTTTCTTTCTTTCACCAAAAATCACCAAATGGTTCAAGTGGATTTAAGGGAATATAGGATATTTTAATA
>CAIGQW010000272.1:3204415-3223489 GCA_903798125.1 Danio choprae
ATAGTAGCATGATCGCCTCACAACAAGAAGGTCGCTGGTTCGAGCCTCGGCTGGGTCAGTTGGCATTTCTGTGTGGAGGATGTTCTTCCCGTGTTGGCGTGGGTTTCCTCCGGGTGCTCCGGTTTCCCCCACAAGTCCAAAGACATGCGGTACAGGTGAATTGGGTAAGCTAAAGTGTCCGTAGTGTATGTGTGTGAATGAGTGTGTGTGGATGTTTCCCAGTGATGGGTTACAGCTGGAAGGGCATCCGCTGTGTAAAAAAACAAATGCTGGATAAGTTGGCGATTCATTCCGCTGTGGTGACCCCAGATTAATAAAGGGACTAAGCCGAAAAGAAAATGAATGAATTAATATATTGATTATATATGTTGAAACCCAAATATATACATATCAGTTTTAGTTATGAATCACAGAAGGTCTACATGTTGTCAATTTGTTTTTAAAGAAAAAAAGAAAATGTTGAAAACCTATTAACCACTTTTCTATTGTGGAAGTCTGTAGTTACATGTACATTTTTCTAAATATCTTTTGGGTTCAATAGAAAAAAAACAATTTTGGGGTTCAACAGAAATGAACTTGAGAATGAGTAAAGAGTATTTAAAATTTTTTGGGTGAACTATCCCTTTTCAATCATTAACATTTCAATCATTAACAAGCAGAGTTGGGGGGAAAGTAATATATTACAATTTTAAGCCTATCTTACTCTTTATTAAATGCAAAATAGCATACATGCTTTCATGTTATTTTCCTTAAGAAGTAACTGCTGTGTGTTATTTTGGATTTTTAAAATATAGCGTATTATAGACTTTAAATAATATATTCTAATATATTATTAATAATAAAAGTGATATGTTCCTTTTTTACACAAAACTCTTAACAACTGATAAATATGTCATGTGATCATGGGAAAATGTCATTGATTGTTTGATTCAAAGCACCTGTTGCAGAGAGCGCTAGTACGTGAGTGTGGGAGCTCACATGTGTTTGTTGACTGTACTATTCATCAAAATTCTTGTCATCATTCAAACAATCTTCAGATCCTTAAAGAAAACGTGTCAGTGTTTGGAAACGATGTAATGAAGAAGATAAAGGACAATACGCACATGCATGATTGACATGTCACAAGTTATTCCCTCAGCTTCTGTGGCTTCATTTTGTTGTCGGCTCCTACAAATTTAGTCAGCAAACGAATCTGTTCATGGATGAAAGAATTGACTTTGGATTGCAATGGAAGAACGCACGTTTTGGACTGGAATTAAGAGGAGCGATGATGGAAAATGATTTCATTCACACGTGATCCATTGAGAGGCGCTATTGCATGGATAGGCTTTTGGACCGATCCAATCTCCGATACATTTGCTGACGTCGAACCGGTAGGACACATGGGTTATTTACCTTTTTTTTTGGTTGTGTTTGCTGACTAATTGAAATGGCTTTGTTGGTTTGTTTTTGTGGGTCTACTGTAGCATTGTTGGTGTTTGAGTTGAGGATAATATTGTACTTTGTTGGGAAACATGTTTGTTTGGTTGTTTGTTTCGATTTGTCCTTGTGTGTTTTGGGTTGCATTCTTGCTTGCATTTTAAACAGACATGCTGAAATATGTATGGTGTTTTCTCATCCTCATTTGCTTACTGCAAAAGCTCTGGTAATTTGAGCAACTTTAGAAAGAACAAAAAATAAAAGTGAATGTGATCAATGGTATACTGGCCATCAAAGAGCTTGTGCAAAGAAATAAAAATATTTCAGCTAACCGATCTAAATTTGAAAGCTCGTCAGAGGCAGAGACTGATATAGCAGCTGTGTTGGCACTTAAATTTAATGAAGAAAAACATTCTATTGAAGAAAAAGGTAGAAGAATTTGGGTTGTGATTGGAAATTGCTTCAACTATGGCTAAAGTTAAGGTACTCAAAGGCTCCAGCATAAATTCTGTTAAAACTCATTTGAAAAATCATTCTGATAGAATGGATTATAATATGTGCGAAGGCCACAGACAGGTGAAAACCAGGTGAACATTTCTCAGACCAAAACTTAAGTCACCATGCTAATGTGAACACAAGTGCCCAGTATGGAAGCGAATCCAGTGCTGGTTCAGGAAATGGTGATCAAACTCTACATAACATGGATAAGCAAAATTGAATGACATCTTTATTGGCTTTCATCTTTGCCTAAAAGGGAAATTCAGATTTTATGGCAGTTCCCTGCAATATCACTCCTTTAAGAGTTACTCCTTTTGAAAGTGATGTGGAAAGTAAAACTGAAAACCCAACTGATCAT
Source organism: Danio choprae (assembly GCA_903798125.1). Classification (NCBI taxonomy): domain Eukaryota; kingdom Metazoa; phylum Chordata; class Actinopteri; order Cypriniformes; family Danionidae; genus Danio; species Danio choprae. Next base: position 3,206,691 of record CAIGQW010000272.1, read on the forward strand.
TTATACTTTCTTGAATTGTACACCAGGGGTCATCCAAGAGAGATTTTAAAGAGTTGCCGTCATATGCCTGCTGATCATGGTTATTTAAGGGCCAAAGCTTTAAAACAAGCATTTCAGGCAAAGATGTAGGAGGTTTGCAAGATTGCAATGTGTTCCTAAGAAGATGTGGTAACTCCATGGAAAATATTCACTATTTGCATGAGTTGATTGCTTCTTCCAACATGGTGACTGTAGTGAAAAATATACTTTCTAAATTAAGGGCAAGTGTAGATCAGATGTCTGTGAACTGCAGGAAGCTGTAAATCAAAGAGCCTCCTTGAGTTACATTGTTAATTTTGTGGATACTGATCAAAATAATGACTGATCCACTTTTTTGAAACATGCAAAATGTTCCAATAGAAAGTGAAACAGTGAACAAGAGCAAGTATGTTTCATCTTAAATCGAAAAGAAGTGGCCAGTTCACTTTGACACTACTGCCACAGCAATGGAAAGGAATTTAAAAAATGGGAATTAATAGAAAAACACTCAGCTGACTTTCTCTCAGAAGTAAGGACTTTTTGTATTGCAAATGGGAACACTATTTGGAATCATGCAAAAAAAAAAATATTCAAAAGGAAATTTCAATTAATTCTTAAATGAGAATGACAGCTGTTTTGGTTGCATATAAGGCACTTCAGTGAAGACCATGGGAAGTATGAACTTTTAAAGACCATACTATACTTTACATGTACCAAGAGAAAATGTGATGAAATCAATGTGAGTAAACATGGACACCATAATGGGTAGTGTGGTTGTTTGTGTTGAGCCCAGTGGATTTGTTGTTAAATAAGTGTGTGATTACATATGCCTTTTCTGCATCAAGGTAACACAGCAGAATCATGTACAACTGCATTGATGAACATAGTCTTTCAAGTAAAAGGACTAATATTCTCTTGCATACTTTGGGTCAGGAGAAAGTCACAATTACCAATGTCATTTCTAGTGGTCTGGTGAATGAAGAAGATTTTTGGGAGTTACAAGAAACTATACCTGCCATGGGAAACACCCCAAGGCAAACTGATTTGCAAGCAATGCCACATTTGAAACATGAATCTATCCAACATTGACTTTGATATTGAATGGCTTAAGGTTCATGGAGCCAATGCACAGGTCCACAGTGTTTACAATGAGCCCTATACTATTAAAAACAGACTGGGGTGGGCAGTAAAGCGTCCACTTACAGGAGATTTCACATTTGGGAGAACTTTGGCAAAAGTTGAAGTTGATTTTCCAGAATCTAACAGTCAAGTTAAAACAATAAGTTGAGTTTTCAAGAGAAGATCATAAGCTAAATGAGAAGGTAACAGATTCTTTGAAGTTGGTAGCAGGTCATTTTTTTATTGGCCTGCCTTTGAGGAAGAAATATGTTTGTATGCCAGACAATACAATATTTGCAGAACAGCATGCTCTGAACCTAAAGAAAATATGGATACATCACTTCATTCTAAATATTCTGTTTTCATGAAAGACCTTGTTTCTAAAGGTTATGCAGAGAGAATGCCAGCTGGAAACCTAAGATGTAGTGATGGGAAAGTATGGTTCATAACTTATCACAGAGATTATCACCCCTGAAAAATGGAAGCTCTGTGGGTTTTTTTTATTTTTTATTTTATTTTATTTATTTATTTTTTTAATAATTAAATTTTTTTTTTTATTGTACCGCTTCAAGGGACATCTTTCAATGTTCAGCTACTACTTGGCTCAGACCCTGCCTGCCAGTTCACTGATTGGAGTGACAACAAGATTTAGCAAAGAGTGAGTTGTGTGCATAGGAGATATTGAATCCATGTTTCATGAAGTGCTGGTGCCAAAAGATGATGCAGATTGTCTTTTCTTTGGAAGCCTGAGAGTGATCTTACTCAAGAAATGGTGGAGTATCATTTGGACATGCACCTCTTTTGAGCCACTTTGTCACGGAGTTGTGCAAATTTTGCCCTTCGAGGGTGTTGAAAAGATGACAAAGACTTCATCAAGGAAGATATTAATACAATCTTGCATTATACAAAGACGACTGTCTTGTCTCTAAAATTTGGGAGAATAAAGCTGTTTCTTATATCATGACCTTGTAGCTATGTGCGCAAAGGGTGGTTTCACACTCGCTAAATTGAGTACGGTAGAAATTCCAAAAGATTTGCTTCCTATAGAGAGAGAGTACAGTATGCATACTGATACCTTCAAGTTCAAAATTGTGTTGCAGCAGAAACCCACCAGAATTTGGAACCCTTGTTATTATGATTTTAGTTTCTGATCCCTTAACAATTCTATTCCAGTGACTTTTTATGTGCAAAAAAGCACTTGCAAGATTTGTGCAGGAAGAAGCTGTGCTGGAATGATATTATTCTTACTCAAGAGTGGAGGTACTGGATGGATGGACTGTAAGTTGAAGAACTTTAGGGTTTGTAAGTGTTACAAACCTATGAGTTTTGGAGCGGTGAACACCGCACAGCTACACCTCTTTTCTGATGCGAGTGAAGATGGGTATAAAGTAGTTTTTTATTTGCTTTTGCGTAGTATTAACTCTGAAATGCATGCCACTTTTGTGATGAGGAAAGCTAAAGTAGCTATTTTGAAGCTAGTGACCACCCATCAAATGGAACTTACAGCTGCTACTTTTGCCAGTCAAATACAGAACTCTGTATGTGTCTTTAAGTCTTGATTCTCTGGACTGACAGTACCTCTATTCTAAAATATATCAGAAAGTAAGTTTCCAGGAATCGTCCGTTTGTTGCTTGCAGTGTTTCAGAAATGAAGGTGTCTTGATCATCACAATAGTGATATGTAAGTACTGAAGCAAATTCTTCAGATAATAGCTTTCAGAAGGTTGAGAGTTTAATACTTTCCGAAGAACAAAGGTTGGATGTTTAGAAGACCGTTTATTCTGTTGCCTGAATAGGAGTGGACTGTTAATCCTACCAACATGGAAGAATGTTTTCAGGTGACCCAGAGACAAAAGTAAGTGTAGTTGTCAATGCCATGCAAGTAGAGGAGGAAATGGATGTCATAATGCACTTTATCCAGTACTACTTCTCTTGGAGCTGTTTAAAGAGATCCGTACTATAGCTTGGATTCTCAGATTTAAGTTCAGAGAGGAAATCTTTGACAATAACTTTGACACAATCTGGCATGGATGAAAACAACAACCGAAGGATCAATTGGAGATGGTAAAGAGTCAATATGACAAAGGTGAGTTTCTGTTGAGGAGCTGACAAAGCTGAATTTGATATCATTTATTTTTGCCATAGACAGATACTCTGATGAATGCCCAGTTCTGAAAAAGAGAATAAGTGAAAAGGAACAGTCACATATATAAAATGAATCCAGTCCTAGTAGATTTATTTAAAGATAATGTTTAAAGATTGGGGAGATGATTGAGTAGGAATTATAATCTATCAAGATTGCGTCAAAAGTATTGGATAACTGGTGCTAGCACAGCCTTAATCTGCAGGCAGCACTGGGAATCAGCAGAATTAAAGAGGTTCTCCAAACCACCTTTCGCTTACTTTGAAGTTGATTGTTTTGGACCTTTCAAAATTTAAGGGCAGGAGAAGTATAGTGAAGAGATACGGTGTTATTATCCCATGTTTTATCCCTTTTAGCAATTCATTGTGACAATTCATTTCAGGTTGTATGCAATCTGATAATGTGTACAAATTTTCTTGGAATGAAGCGTGAGTTAAGATGAGCTACTGATGGCTGGAATCTCAGATTAACAACATGCTTCTACAGAAAGGAATCAAGTGGATTTTTTAATCCACCAACTGGTTCACATTATGGAGGCACCCGGGAAAGACTAATTTGATTTGTAAGGAAGGTTCTTAATGCTACATTAAGAACACAAACCCTTGATGAAAATAGTCTTCATACTGTTTCATACTGTCACATAATATGTTAAGCTGAGGCAATCATTAATGGATGTTCCATTACTAAGGATTCCAATGACTCCAACGATTTGGAAGCACTAACGACTATTTGTTGCTTTTTAAAGACTGAACCATCAGTTCCATTGGGAATCTTTCAACAGGAGGATACATATGCTTGTCAATGGAAACAAATTTTATCTAATATGGAAATGGACAAAGGAGTATTTATCTCAAATGCAAGAGCAACAGAAGTGGTCAAATGCAGCCCTAAGCTTCAGTTTTTTTAATCGACCAGTCACAAAAATCTGCCTTTTGCAGGACGCAGATAAATAAACTTTGCCAATATAAGCCATTATATTGACCGTAGACCCTGATATGTTTGAGTCAAATTGCTCATTGACACTGAAGTCTGAATGTCGTAACATAGACTTCAAAATATCAATGTCTCTGTTGTCTTAAGATCTATGTCTTAAGATCCTAACCATTAGGAGTTGGAATATAGGAGCCATGTAAATATTTGTGTAATATGATGTGACCATGGGGTAACATAAGTGTCATTGATCGTTTTGGAAATAAAGCACCTTTTGTGGGGAGTGTTAGTATGTGACTGTGGGAGCTCACATTTGTTTGTGGATCATACTATTCATCAGAATTCTTGTCTTTATTCAAAATGTTTTCAGATCTTTTAATACAGTGCATCCGGAAAGTATTCATAGCTCTTCACTTTTTCCACATTTTTTATGTTATAGTCTTATTCCAAAGTGGATTAAATTAATTTATTTCCTCAAATTACTACACCATACTACACACAATACCCCATAATGATAATGTGAAAAAATATTTTTTGAAATTGTTGCAAATTCATTAAAAATAAACCTGAAAAATCACATGTACATAAGTAATCACAGCCTTTGCCGTGAAGCTCTAAATCGAGCTCAGGTACATTCTGTTTCCACTGATCATTCTTGAGATGTTTCGGCAGCTTAATTGGAGTTCACCTGTGGTAAATTCAGTTGATTGGACATGATTTGAAAAGGCATACACCTGTCTATATAAGGTCACAGGGTTGACCGTGCATGTTAAAGCACAAACCAAGCATGAAGACAAAGGAATTGTCTGTAGACCTCCGAGACAGGCTGGGGAAGGTTACAGAAAAATTACTGCTGCTCTGAAAGTTCCAATGAGCACAGTGGCCTCCATAATCTGTAAGTGGAAGATGTTTGGAACCACCAGGGCTCTTTCTAGAGCTGTCCGGCCATCTAGGCTGAGTGGTATAATTAAATTTAAATTAATTAATTTAATCCATTTTGGGATAAGGCTGTAACAAAAAAAATGTGGAAAAAGTGAAGCGCTGTGGATAGGGATGCACTGTCAATGCCTTAATGTTTGTAAAGTATGTGATGAAGATAATGACAAGACTCACAGGGAAGTTGATTGACATGTCACAGGTTTTCTCTCACTCAGCTATTGTGGCTTTGTTTTGTTGTTGTCCACTATGCTTACCTCACTATTTTGCTGTTGAAAACTGAAGCACATAAATTTTTTTTTTGCTGGGTTTAATGGACCATAAACCCCACTTTGGCTATCTGAAGCATGTTACTATTCACCTATTGTTATGGGCTTTTTAGAATATTGCATTAAAAAACACTGGAGATAAATAGCATGATGCACTTAATTTGCCTATATATTCTCTGTGTGTGCATTTGCTATCTGCTCTATGATGTATTGCCATTAGTTTGAAGGTAATTTAGTAGCAAAACTCAATAGCTTGTTAACCTGAATGTGAGAACTTGTCACTTTCAGAAATTGTATTAGTAAATTGAAATTTACAGTCACAGCTTTTATGTGAAAATCTAAATCTCTTGATTTGCAAACACAATAATAAAAATGCATGTGTTGAATTCAAAACTGTAGATTAATAGTTGCATTCCCAATGAACAATGTCAGTCAGTGTGACTTGGTGTGTAAAGAAACATTTGTATGAATATGTATCAGCTATTTTGAAAAGCTTGGAAAATATTTTGGTTAAATGTCATTACTTTTATTGTATAACAGTAAATGAGCTGGTTACAGCCAGTTTTTGGTTCCTTTTCTGGGCTTTGAACATCTCGAGACCATTGTTGGTATATGGAGGATGAGAGCTCTCAGATTTTCTAAAATATCCTAATTTGTGTTCCAAAAATGAATGAAGGTCTCAAGAGATTAAAACAACATGAGGGCGAGTAATTAAAAGAGCTCTGTTGGTTATATCGCACTAGTTTCCCAGGAAGTGACGACTTTATTCTCTTAACACAAGGGATGGAACCAGTGCTTTTTTCATAATGTTTTATGCCATATATTCTGATTGTGTACATAAGTTAAAATTGCAACTTTAAAACATAGCTAATGTTGTGCAATGTGCACTGTTATGCTCAAGTGACTCACACAGCAATAATAGTGAAGCCAAGTCATTTTATTGTCTGCAGTACAGGCCATGAACCTTGAAACCATAAAACCTTTTGAACATGACTGAGACATGAGCCAAGTGAGCTGATGAGTTGAGTCAGGTGTGCTTGACTAAGGAGGGGTGCTTCAGGAATGTGGTTAAGAATCATTGTATCAAGACATCAAAATAAATAAAAATACCAAAAAAGTTTGTATCGATGCACAGTGAGTGCCTTTAATTAACTGCGCCTACACTTGCAGTTAGGCTGTTTCTTTGATAATTATTAAAATAACAAATGATGACATTGCGATGATATTGGTGCTAATGTGCAATAAATAGTTACATTTATTATTGATAACTCATAATTAGGGCCAGACAGAATCTGCGGACATTTTTTGCTATTTCTGTGCAGAATATTTTTTTTAAAATCTGCAGATTTATGCAGAATGATTTTGGAAGTATTATAACTAAAAACCTAATATATGAAATAAAAAAACGATACCTTTTTAAGCAACTCTCTTATATAATATATCTATTAAAAGACAGAAAATATTACTTTACAAACTGTATTGTAAATGCATCATATTATCATTTTCATATTTGCCAATAATATTACTGAAATTAATATAAGAGCTGAATAAATATAAATGTACACACTTTTAAACAAGTAAATGAATAGATTCAATGACAGTCTAAAAATCTGCAGAAATCTGCGGATTTCTACACGCGTAGATTCCGTGTGGGCCTACTTATCATCTTATGGTATGTCATATAGATTATTTGACCAGAATGAGATTTTTACAGCTGTGAATACTGTTGCCATTGCATCTGCAAAATGGGTTTGCAACATTTGACCACTAAATGATACATTGGCTGCGAGAGTTCATATGCACTGGATTAAGAAAACGGGCACATAGAAAAACACTAACAAACTGAGAAAACATCTTCATCAATTTTACAAAACACATGCAAATATAGAAACATGCTGCAAATAGCGCAGAACGCAACAGAAATTTGTTTCGGGACCCTAAAAAGTGACGAACATGGCTGCTTCCTGTTTGGAGTCAGCAGTGTTGCCGGAGATCTGTGGGGTCAAGTTATCACACAAACATATCAAAGTACATTTTTACATTTTCAGCCAAAATTTGCAAACCTTTTATACATGTTGCCTGTTTATATTTTGAAAGTGCTGTTCTGTGTGTAAACACGTGAAAACTAGAGTCTTTGAAAACAATGACATCATATGAATGCATATTAATTTATATTAATATTCACAAAAGCAAATTTAATATCCATAGTAACGAATTCAATCAACATAGTAAATGTCTGCATGTTAAATGGCACTGTATGTTAAATGGTACTTAATGGATGTGAAGTTTTTATTTTTTATTTTTTTTAGCATTGAACTATGGTTTATTACCATAGCAGTCAAATATACATACTTTGCATTAGACAGATAAAAATGGAAGCCTCTATCAATACGGTCTCGTTGCTGTTTAATTTATTGATGTAGATGTTTGTAGATTAGCTAATTATCATACAGGTATGTACATTTCAATTTCATCACCAGTAAAATACATTTATAAAAGTTTTTCTCATTTCACCCACCACTGTCAGTTATGGACAAAAAAAATTGTATTTTGAACAATGCATTTAATTCATTAGTCTTTTTTTAATTGAGTTTTATTTGTTAAATCACACAATTATTTTACGAATAAAATGTATTGTAACAAAGCCAGCAAAATGACACCGCTAAGACCACCGCTTAACCGTCCCCCGTTTCTTAAATGGACAATTTCATTTCCATGCAGTCACATAATGGAGGCAGAATGGAGCTTTATCAGGATACATGGCCCCTTGAGTGCTAATATGGGGCTGGGGAGCCAGATGCCCTCATAAGCGGCCCTGGACATTATTTATTTATGATTGAATAGGTTCAGACTCCTCTCATATTTCTCAGAGCTTAGCCGGAAAAAAAACGAATGGGTACGCAAGTCTTTGTTCTCTATTTTTTAATTAACACCATTAAGTGTCATGAGGATTAAGGTGGTATTTTTCATTCCTTGCGTATTTTTCATCATTCTCTAATTTCATTGTCAGAGATTCTAAATGCGAAAGAGTGCCAGTTCCAATGACGCATAGCAGAAACTGCTGTATACCTACCAAATGACTACATCTCCATACAAAAACTATGTATATAAACATCTAATATATTTATTTTAAACCTGTGAAGCGATAATATGCAAATGAGTGTCCTTGAGTACAGCTGCCATTTAACAGCCTTTCTAAGTGAGAAAACTGCTTTTAAACATTCATTGTCACTCATGAAGCAAATCTACATTATGGTCGCTTGTCATTAAAGGGCTTCTTGCCACCAAGCCTGTGGGGGAATATAAAAGAGGTAAAAGCTCAGGGTGTCTAAAAATCATCTTTAAACCGAGACACTCAAAATGCAAATGCAGATACATTTACTGTTAATGACTTGGTCGTCAGCTCTGTCTCCCCCTCGCACATTTGCATCATAAATATCACCTACAGCAGCTCTGGAAAGTAAATTGGTGCTTTAATAGATTTGTCAGCAAGAGGGATTTCTCATTACTTCTATTAGCATGCTGCTGCCGGATTCCGAACGGGAGCTCACAGAGACAATAAATCAGGCCATATTAGCGGTGTCTCTTCAAAAACAATTAAATATTTTTTATTAATGCCTCACCCTTACAAGTGCATCGCTTTTAAATGACGTGGCTGTGCTTTCATGTCGTAAAATCTATCCTCGCTAATGTCCGTGTCCAATATAAATACATTTAACATAACCTTGACACTTTGACAGGTTGTTCTTTTGTAGCAACTGAACTGAAGCAAACCCGCTAATGAGTCAAAATAAATGTAAATAAATAGATGAGCGCCGCATTTGATGGAATATTCCATTTTTAATATCTTACGCTAGACATTTATGAGGAAACGGGGGCACTTTTATGAATTATTTTGTAAAGTTAATTTGACTTGACTAAATTATCCACAAATCTTGATAAAAAATTTAACTTGTGGTTCTCTAAAGTGTGTACTAAATTTCTATCAGTATTATGGATAAATGAAAGGGCATGTTTTGTATAGCTGCAACACCCATTTCTTTTTCGTTTTTATTTTAATCGTATCACAGAATATTTAAGGACAATGTCCTGCTTGCAGTAGTGACCAGTAGTAAGCTTTTTTTTTTTTTTTAATTCGAGTTATGAGACCATTAATAAATAATACAAAAATAAGTGCTAATAGTTTTTGGAAAATTATAGCTGATCACTAATATTGCTACTGTAATATGAATGAAGACTAGTATGCTACATTAGAACAGCTCCTGGATGGTTTAATGATGATTGAATTTTAATTTTGCATTAAACTGCCCCTTCAACTTATGGAAGTCATTGTGGAAAGAGTTTTAAATGTGTTATGAATATAAATCTCATATTATTTCTGAAATGTTTATTGTTTCTTGCATCTAAATTATTCACAAATATGGATTAAAACAATATGTTTACTATGTTGAAGTGCCATCTTTATTCTAGTTAATCTAGTCTCTGACATAATAGAATGTTGCTATGAGTTTTATTATATTTTTCCTTTTTTGTTAACAAAATAAAATTACTTTCTTTGAAAACTGACAGTACGCAAATAATCAGTCATTGATTGGAGCTTATGATATATTTACCTAGATTTTACCTTCAGGTTCATAGAAAGTATGCTTGCATAATCATCTTAGCTGAAGAGTTTTTGAGATATAAAGAACTTCTGCAGAGTTTTGACTTTCATTGGTAGACATTTATTTTGAGCTTAAAAGGATTGTGACAAAGGCAAACAACCTATTGTGATATTCAGGCATATCTGCTCAAATCTGTACACATTTTGTGAGTCTACAGAAATCATTCTTCATACAGCTTTAAATCTTGTTGGCTGATTTATCAAATTAAATATAGCCAGTTTGATTATATTGCATGCTAACAAGGTGTTAGAGAAAAACACAACAACTGAAAACATGTTTATAAATTACAATAAGTACTTTAGTTAAAAAATTATTTTGACTCATGTTTTTGTGGTCTCCTACAATAGGTTTACATTAATCGCAGGTCAAAAATGTGCTTAATTTTGCAATGATATAAAGGGCAGCATCACCTGTATTCTCACAGTCTGTAACTTTTGTTCAGGGATCTGGTCATTCTAAACCCCGCCATTCTAAAGACCTACTCTGCTCTTATTGGTCAGATGGCTCCTCTGTTGTGTTTGGTTGATTGCTTACTCATACCTGTCAACTCTTCGGTTTTTCTTACTATTATCACTTTTACATATTTTCCTGTATTTCTCTCGTTTTTAAAATGTTTTTACGAAAGGTAGCAGTAACAACACAGATGTTAGTGCATAGCACTGCCACACCACTAGGGGGCGCATTTCGAATGGGATATGACAAACCAGAATTATTTTTTTATATGTTTTTTGGGAGATTATGTATATGTTTTGGCAGCACGGTGGCGCAATGGGTAGCACATTCGCCTCACAGCAAGAAGGTCGCTGGTTCAAGCCTTGGCTGGGTCAGTTGGCATTTCTGTGTGGAGTTTGCATGTTCTCCCTGTGTTTGCGTGGGTTTTCTCCAGGTGCTCCGGTTTCCCCCACAAGTCCAAAAACACGTGGTATAGGTGAATTGGGTAAGCTAAATTGTCCGTAGTGTGTGTGTGTGTGACTGAGTGTGTATGGATGTTTCCCAGTGATGGGTTGCAGCTGGAAGGGCATCCGCTGCGTAAAACATATGCTGGATAAGTTGGTGGTTCATTCCGCTGTGGCGACCCCAGATTAATAAAGGGACTAAGCCGAAAAGAAAATGAATGAATGAATATATGTTTTGTGTAGAGATTGTTTTTTGGGAGATTATTCCTTAATTTCACATGCCAGTGATGAGAGGTATGCTTACAGCTAATTTTAGAAACCAAACACTGACTTTCATATTCAAATTTTAGCTCAATATAAACAATAACAATTTTACAATATCAGTTCGAACCATAACTGTCAGCATTGAGATGTGAAAGTAAGGCATACCAAATCCAACCAAATAAGGCATACCAAGGGTTATCAAATCTCATTCATTCATTCATTCATTCATTCATTCATTCATTTTCCTTCGACTTAGTCTCTATTTCAGAGGTTGCCACAGAAGAATGACCCGCCAACTATTCCAGCATATGTCTTTGGACTGTGGGGGAAACGGGAGAACCCAGAGGAAACCCACACGAACACGGGGAGAACATGCAAACTCCAAACAGAAATGCCAACTAGCCCAATCGGGACTCGAACCAGTGACCTTCTAGCTGTGAGGTGTTATAATCTGATTAAGGCATAAAACAAAAAAAATGTTCATCCAATTAAATATTGTCGGGCCAACATTTCCCATAATTCTGATAAGTAGCCCAAACTGTCTGTCAACAAATGTAGATTTGTACATCTGCGCATCTGTTCACGCAGATGCTATTAACGCGTGCAGTGCCGCGCGTTCATGTGCACACGAGACACATGAGATCACAGCGGTAAAATAAAATGCTGAATCAAAACTTTAAAAAAATCCTGAATCAGTATTGGAGTTACTTTTGCACGCTGAAGGAAGGATGACACAATGGCTGAAGTATTTCTTTTAGACGGGTTATGTTATGTTTTAGTTGCGCAAAGTTGATGTAGATTGTGTTGAGTTATGAATGGGTTCTATGCACAGAAGGTGTTCTTCAGCCACTGAAATCTTCCGGTGAAAGATTGATGTGACTATTTTCAGTTTCATAAGGGACCTTTTACAGCATCGATAATGTATATATTTTTTTGTTTAACAAGAAAACATCAGTAAATAGCACTATTCTGCCTAGCCTGCTTTACTCAGGTGAAGTTGGTTTTATATTCACATCACATAGGTTCATTTTTGAACAATGACAGACTGTGACGCACTCCCTATATTGTTGCATGCTACTTTAAATATTTGCTCTGAAATGCATGCAAGTATGGCTTAGTAATAAGTGTAAGTCCTGCACGCCGCCAACCAACCACTAACTACATTTCTAACTGGTGAATGACACAATCTAATTGGTTTGTCTGCTGTCATCTTTAAGGTGCGCGCGTTCATGTTTCAGGAGGCGTGGTTTTGGACTGCAGGGAAGGGACTGCGTTCCAAAGATATTATGGTTACCGGTTAGCATTTTGGCAGATCACCTACTGCACCTTTAAGAGTTTATGTGAACAGCGATTTTATTTTATTATTTTTATTATATATTTTTAAATAAATACATCAAATGAATACATGTAGGGTGTTCCTATTTTAGTCACATTATTAAAATGCAGTACAGACATCAAACTATTACAGTTTTGTCATACTTTTTGCTACATTTTGCGACAGGATGCACAAACGGCAGCTGTCAGACATTTGACGACCAACAAATGAGAATGGCTTCAAGCAAGAGAGCACATTTTTTTGGTGTAAATTCTGGAAGAAATGAAAAGTTAGTGAATGAAATGGCAAAGGGTGTCCTGTTGCTTGAGAATTTGTATTCGCAGTCGTCTGTTTGCATGTATAGTGTGAGACATTAAATGCAGTTGAACGCGTTGCAAAAATCCAAAATCACATATGGTGCCATGACCAACATGAACTGTTGCGTGAATTGGCAGAGGAAACTATAGTCGAATGGTGACATAATGACGTTAATCAAACTAAGTACTATAATGACATGACAGGACTATTCAAAAAGCAACTCATGTAAACAGCTATTGTCTTATTCATTCATTCATTCATTCATTCATTTTCATTTCGGCTTAGTCCCTTTATTAATCTGGGGTCGCCACAGCGGAATGAACCGCCAACTTATCCAGCATATGTTTTACGCAGCAGATGCCCTTCCAGCTGCAACCCATCATTGGGAAACATCCACACACTCTCATTCACACACATACACTAAGGACAGTTTAACTTACCCAATTCACCCGTACCGCATGTCTTTGGACTTGTGGGGGAAATCGGAGCACCCGGAGGAAACCCACGCCAACACGGGGAGAACATGCGAACTCAACACAGAAACGCCAACTGACCCAGCCGAGGCTCGAACCAGTGACTCTCTTGCTGTGAGGCGAACATGCTACCCACTGCGCCACCATGAGGCCCTTGTCTTATTCAGATTAGGGCAAATAATTAGATTACTGATGTCCATGTAAACGTAGTCAGTGACTTTTCATCATGCCAACTCAAACCAAACTCTTGTTGGCCTCAGCAGTGTTCAAGGGTCAGGACTAGACATCTAAATCAAGTATGAGACATTTAAATCAAACACACTTTTTAACAAAGTTATAACTAAACACTTTACACAAACTGTACAACTCAAAGAATCTTCAATCCCACGTGCTGGAAAAGCAGATGCCATAAGCCTCTCCACCACACCTGAGCATGTCGAACATGTTTTGACTCAGTTGTTATGCTGAATTTCTCCTGTCTGAATAGAGCATTTGTATCTCATTTCATTACTTGTCATGTAACAGATGCTTTCATCCAAAGTAAATTGCTGTGCGCTAATTGCAGGAACAGTCCCCCTGGAGCAATCCAAGACTGAGCGCCGACTCGTGAACACAATGAAGGTGAAATTCCCTCAGTAACACTGGAGTTCACAGAGATCCATACCTGGCACTGAAACTGCCATCCTAACAACACCAGCCAAAAGCTTTCACAGCACCAGCAGCAATCCAGGCACAATGCTAATTATTAATTTGCTGTTTATCTGATGCTTTGACTTATATGCAGTTATTACAGAGCTGGTCCCTCTGGAGCGACCAGGAGTACAGTTCCTTGTTCGAAACACTTTGCCACACAGATCGCACCTTTTTGTTTGTACCTGCCACCATCTGCTTACCAGCCCAGCTCATTAGTTAACAAGAAACCACTTTCAGAACACATTTTCACATTTTCCATAATCTTTAGACTCAATGGGAGAGGGATTTTTTTGGTAACAATGGACATGGTAACAATGGACATGACATTTACAACCGTTTTAGGGCAGGCATTCCCAAAAAAAAAAAAATCATGTTAACACATATTGTCTCTGTACAATGCAAGTTCACATTGTATAATAGTTATGTTTTGCTGCATTTCCTTCTATTTTGCACATGTGCCTCGTTAAGTTAAACAACAGCATGTGCATCACCTAAAGCTGTCAATTCTTCAGATCTGCTCTCGTTTCACTGAATTCACTTGTTGGCGAACTCGTCTTTAGAAGACTGATGTCTCCATATGTGACTGTCAGTCTTGATGCGCCTAAAGCTGCTTTCCACTGTGAATAATCTTAAGTTTGTGCATTTAAATATACATCAAACGTGTAACTTCAACAGGCTTTTCAGGCTAATTGACATTTTAAACGTATACATTTTTCATAACTCCTTATGACAGCAGCCTTCCTATGTATACTGTCCAGCCCTTGAAGCGCAGTGTCATGGGAATGATAATGAATGCAGGAGGATGAATTATAGATCATGTTATAGGCTACTAGAGGAATGTGAAGTCTTCATTGTGTGAGAAGTGTTTTGGGGCTCTCACCTCAGATTCCTTTTACACGCCCAACGGCCTTTCTCTCGTGACCCAGAGCACAGAGCAAACACACAGGGTATCATCTGAAAGTGAACTTTCTCTTCTTACTGCATGAGCTTGATGCCAACAGTATATCACTCATTTAATGTTAAAGATAGGTATTTTAAAGGCACAGTGTGTAATTTTCACCACTAGAGGGTGTGTCTTCAAAACAAACAAAGATGTAGTCTGACGAAACCAAGACATTTTCATTGCATTCATGGATGAGCTAAATAATGAAATATGTATTATTATCATGGTAGTATGAAGCAAATTAGGGCTGAAAGCTGTCCAGCAAAACTAGAGTGCAGAAAAAATTGCTGATGAGAGATGCCGAAAGCAGCAGAGTTTTTATTATTCCAGTTTTTCTGTTTGTGATTTATGTGGGGAAGAGGCAGTGCTGTTTTTTCATACTGAATACATTTTAGGTTTCGTTAAAATGCTGCTCTGTGCAGTCTAAAATGCACAACATTTTAAAGGGTCTTCTGTGTTTCTTGGTTTTCTATAAAACCAAACCAGAAATCAAGGGTGTGTGATGTCATTAGTAAGGGTGGAAATCACAGATTAAAGCCGCTGTCATACTAGAGTTTAAGCATGCCAAATTCTGTCATACAGCATTGCGAAAAGGGTCTGGATAAATGAAAATGATTAGACATTGATAAAGCGAGCGATTCCTCCATATCTAAAATGTATGTAAAAATGTCTAAAATGTACAGAGAGCTCATATTTTGATCTTCTATTGGCCTCACACAAATCACGTGATGCGATTTGTTTGTTTGTTTTTTTTTTTTTTTACTGGTCCTAGTTCATTAAGTTTGAACTTTTGAATGCAGCGGCATGCAAAACTTGTTACACAAGCTTGCGTTACCAGTTCGTCGCATTTGCATGCGTATTAATGGAAGTCAAGTGGGCAAAAAGTGCAGTGTGACCATGGCTTAATCCACAATATATTATCACAATAAACACCAGCGATTTTGTGATTAGTAGATATATTCCAAAAAACACATCTAAAATATATTACAATATTTGTAAATGAATGTGGAAAAATCCATCAAAGTTGTGTTTTTTTATTAACACCACATTTATTCTATAAAATTGCATGTATAAATGTAATGTACAAAAAGTGTTCAGCTGTCAAACAAGCTTGAAAATGCTGATGTGCAGTTTGTGATTAAAAAGGTCACATCTCTAACTTAATCATAGCAGCAGCATCTCAATTTTGTGAAAAAATGTATTTCACAAAAAAAAAAAAAAAAAAGTCATTCTAGCAATATATTGGTTTCTAGTTTTGTATATTTTAGACGCATTACAACTTGGCCAACATATTTTCTGCAAATGTGGAAATATTGAATGCTTATCACTAGTATATTTTTAAGGTAAAATCATGCATTCCCGCTAGATTCTTTTTTTTTTTTTTCCAAGAACAGCAGCTGATCAGCATGCTCGGAGAGGTGAACAGACTCCTCTGAGCACTTATGATGTCTCCAGCAGTTGAGAACATTAGTTCTGCTCGTATACCAGTGCCTGGGAAAACAGACATTACAACCTGAATGTTTTTTATTTTACTTTTTTTTTTTTGTCCCATGACTAGTAATTAGCATGGCCATACAAGACGCAGTTTGTCTCATTAGTTAAAATGACTGTGTTTTTATAATTGCGCAGTATAGTGGAACCAGGCTTTGGCTGTTTGAGGCCAAAATCTTTTCCAAATTAATACAAAAATGCCTCCCTCGCAATATTTATTAACAACAATATGATTGTCATTGAATCTAATGAAATTTCTGTTTGACAGTCAGATGAGACGCATTGACAATGTGTTATCATATGTATAATATTAGCATAGGATAACAC
>CAIGQW010000272.1:3223889-3247981 GCA_903798125.1 Danio choprae
TTATATAGAGCGTGGGTGATGGCTGGAGCAGGTGAGTGTTGTTGGTGCACAGGTGTTCGTGATTAGTAGTCGGGTGATTGTGTGCGGTGTGTAGTGAATGGAGAGTGTGAATGGTGACTGGGGCTGATGGAACGTGCAGAGGGTGTGACAAATTGTCTATGAAATGTGTTTATGATACTATATTTATCATAAAATATACAAAAATATGTCTGGTCTGTAAAAGTTGTACCTTTTTTACCCTTCTATGTTCACATATAGACTGCAGTTTTTAAATTTGTATTAAAATACTATTAAAAAAATTATACTATTGTGAAATATTTTCAGGATGTCATAACTGTTTTCTATTTGTATTTTAAATCTCACTTAATCATATAATCATTCAAAAACCTCTAAGATGATATATAAATATATATAAAACATTATATTTTGTGTGTGTGTGTGTGTGTGTGTGTGTGTGTGTGTATATATGTCTAGTATGTAAATTGTATATATACTGTATATATGTAAATGTTTGGTTGTGTATATATAATATCTATATATAATATGTATATATAATATCTATATATTTGAAATTTAAATCTTTCTTAAAATAAGGAGTACCTTTTCCCTGACTCCAAACCTTTTTTTATTATAAATGTTCATATTTTTACTTAATTTCTTAATGTATTTTCATTACCTAATTAACAAACTAGCTAAACGCATAAATAAAACAAATAAAATGTAATTTACAAATTAACAATATTTTCAACAAAATATCAGACTTTTATAATGCACTATATTTTTGTTTAGCTGCTTTATTATTGGTATAATAGTGACATCCTTTATGAAAATAAAGTTAAAAAAAAGATATACATGGAAAATAATAAAATATATATATATATTTTTGTTTTCCAAAACTGCTCGTTTATACATCACAAAACGCATTTATTCAGTCAGTTTTGCAATCATAGCACAAGCATCAAAGGTTCGGCACAGTTAGGAACAAGAGCCTCTGGGAATTAGAAACACCAGGCTGCAGGCACTGGTGCTCATTAGTTGTTTAGCATGTGTGAAATTAATTATGATTCATTGTAAGGGGGCTGCAGGCCGTCTACGGATATGTGTAGTGTCTTGCTAAATAAGCGCTGGTGTCTGTTGCTCAGGGGTTTGATCGCAGACAGCCGTTGTTCATCAGAGGAAGTGTAAATGTTCGTAATCCAACACTCTGTAGTGTGCAAACCAAGCAGGACATGTGCTCAGATGGACTGAGTGGAAAGCTTGCACCCCTCACTAATGCAGCTCACATCTCATGTTACTTAGTGATGGGTGTCCTTTTAGCATACAACAGCTTGATGAAGGAGAGCTTGGTCAGAGTTTGGCGGCCTGATTTCCTCTCAGACGCCTGACGATCATTCAGATTGAAAGGAGAATCCACTGTCTGCAACTGGAGAATTGTGGTACGAATTTTTAAAATCTTTTAAAAGTGAATGAACTTGTCAGTACACCCAAACATTAATATTTGTCATCTATTGATGCTTATGTTGTTAACAGTATGCAGCTTCATGTGGGACCTTTTAATGTTTTTTTTTTTTTTTAATTTTTTTTTATCATTGTATCAGAAATCAGAACAGAAAACAAAACAGGAAACAAAAAATCTAACAAAAACAAACAAAAAGGTAAAAAAAATAGAACATTATTTATTTTTGTTGTTTAAAAACAAAGCAAAACACAGAAAACAGTTTAACAACTAATAAAAAAAACTAAAGCTAAACAAAATCAACAAAAGAAAAGAAAGGAAAAAAACAAAACATTTTTTTTTTAAAGATTTTAAAAAGCAGAGCTAAGCAAAAAAATAAATAAACTCATTTTAAAAGATATACACGCTTATGCTTTACAGATGAAAAGAAATCACACAGGTTTGAAAAAAAAATTCAGGTGACTGAATTTACATTTGCTACTGTTAGAACTACCCCTTTAAATAATGAATGTTGTATATAAAGTATATCACAGCAGTCCTACAATACTTTTCGAAATATGTTTTACGAAAAAGCAGTTCTTGAACACATTTCCCTTATATAAACCCTCAACCATAGCAAGACCGGAGGAGAGCATTAGTCAATGTCAAGGCGAGCGTTCTCAATGTGGGACGTTTTCATTTGGCCGTCAGACAAAGCTTATCAAAAATGTACCTCCGTGGTCTGAGAGTGTGTTTAGTTATTTATTACTGACTGACAAATTCTCTCGCACAAAATGCGTCTCCGATCACTTACATGGATGGTATTGGAGGTTTGCGTTGAGTCCAATCAAAGAGCAGTGCATCTCAGGTTTTGACAGACGCGTTTGCTTTACAGACAGAGGCTAATGGAGGTTAATTAGACACACATGCTTCAGCAGGTTTGATAGCGGTTTCTATTGGCAACAGATATCGACAGAAACAAAGTGCAGAAATGCTATCTAGCGAACTGCTTCTCAAATCAAAACGTATCTGTCAGATCGACCAGCTTGGCTTGGCTCGGGTGCAAGTTTTGTTTGTTAGTGAAAGCAGATGTTTGTGTCATTTCGTATGTATGAGATTTTCAGCTTTTATGGCATATCATAACTCATGCAAATAGTGATCTGATTTTAAGTGTATCCATAAAAATGGAAAATGGATTACCGGGCGACAACAATCTCTCCGGGATGAAATATTCTTCGAAGAAGGGTGGCCGGGCCCACAGGAGTCTCTGCACTGATGTTGTCAGTGATGGGATAAAAATGCCATTTAATGTGATGGAAAAGCGCTGCTTTTTTCTGTAGACAATGAAACTAAATGAGTGAATGTTGTATAAAATATTGCCCTGAGGGGAGAGAGCGGATCGACTGGAATCGGCTCTCACACGTAATTGCAGCCATTTATTGATTTAAATAAGCCCTGCTGAATCCATATGAGAAAGATTAAAAGCCAAAGCCAGAACATTAAGACATGAATGGAATATTAATTGCTTGTGAAAAGTAAACACCAACAAGGATTACAGGCTGATTGTACAGGGCGTATTAAAAACTTCTATAATACATCTCTAATACCCAAATAAGGTCTCTGTGACCATCTCCCAATAGAAGTACATGATTTTAAATTTGACGTATATTTTAAAGGCACAGCATGTAATTTAAGCCACTAGAGGGCACATATTCACAACAAACAAAGGTGTAGTTTGATGCTGTGTGAGTGTGGAATCATGGGAGTTGTGGTCTTCATTCTATAGGACTCCTGTAGAATTGTAAGATTTTATTTGGTACAGTCTAATCAAATGCACAATATATTAAAGTGTCTTTTGGTGTTTCCCTGTTTTCTATAAAAACATACAAAAAACCGAGGGTTTATGACATTGTTAGCATGGCTACACAGGACGGGGTCCATGTCACTAGTTAAAATTGCTTTTCTGGATCCTTCTTCAAAACATTTTGGATAAAGTAAGTGCACAAGTCAGCAATACTGTATATAACACTGTTCTAGTTTTTTCTGGTCATTGTAATTAAATCTTATATTATGTCTTTTAATCACTTTGCCTATTAAACCTCAACATAGACCTTGATTATGTCCAATTGATGCATTTTGTAAAAGCTAGAGATGGAAACTCTAACAAAATGGTGAAAACGTTTTAATCAATTTGACAACACACATGCTCACAAATTCCCAAAACATATGCAAATAGCCCAGATCACAATAGAAATGTGGCAGAAGCTGGCTGCTTCCCTTTCAGTCTGAATGATTTTTTTTTGCTGTTATTGATAATTATTGTTAGGGCTAATATACAAACAACAAATAAAATATGACAAGGATGTTAAAATAAACCAACAACTCCATGTTCAGATCTCCAACAACACTGCTGACTCTAAACAGGAAGTAGCCAGTGAGCCTATGCTATTTGCTGTGTGTTTCTGTATTTGCATGTGTTGTAAAATTTGCATGGATATGTTGTCAGACTCTTTGTTTTTCTTAACTTAGTAAGTGCATTTGAGCTCTCTTAACACTAAATCTCTCTGAAGAAATGACATGAAAAGTGGGAAAAGTTGCTAACAAATGCACATTAACACACAAAATAACCACCAAGCGCAGGTTTCAGATGCAATCTTTGTTTTTTTGTTTTTTTAGCTCAGCTGTCAGGAATGGAATGCACAGGATTGTGGGATATCAAAGGCTGCAATGGATACATCCATGCTGCCTTCAGAAATAAATCAGATGAACGTATCTCAGGAGACTGGATGTAAAGCCACATTAGAATTCGGATGTGTCTTGATGCCTTCCTACCTTGGAATGCTTCCTTCAAAGGCAGCATTTTCTAGGTTTCAGACGCAGCTTTCTGTGTACTTAAGCATGTATAAGTGGTCAAGAGTTCAAAGTACTGAAGTACAAACTGATCATCATTATAATGGGTAAGAATGGTGTTTAAAATGTATGTGAAGGTAACATAGTTGTTGCCCAGCAAGCATATTGTTTTGCGTTCAAAAGATGTTTAAAAGACATCTAATTATAGACATTTTGAGTAAGACTAAGCTAAATTGGGACTGTCAGTGAAAATCTAATAGACGTCTAACAACAGTCCAAAAATAGACCAGAATGTGTTTTTAATTACTAGTCCGGTTGTTGGACATATCAGACTTGCTGGATGGTGCTGGATGGGCTGGTTTGAGAATTTTAAAAATTGCTGTTATTTATTTTATGTTATTTATTTTTTACCCACACTCATAACAGAGAATTTTATAAGCTTCTATAAATGTCTCAGAATCAATTTCCAGCGCTATTTTTAAAAAAAAGCTTCAAGAGTTTAAAGTCACAAGATGTCAAATTATTTCATTAAGATATCCAAAAACATTAAAACAGTGTTATATTTTGCTGACTCCAGAGAAGCCAGACAAATAGGCCTTTTGAAATAGTGACTCAGACTGGTATCTATGTTGCCCTGCTAACGATCTCATGACTCTTGATTTCCAGTTTGGTTTTGTAGAAAAGAGAGAAACATCAAGGATACTTTATTGCGTTGTGCATTTTATTAACCTGTACTGAGTAGCATTTTAGCAGAACACTAAATGTATGATCTTGTCTGCGTAATCACGAGTGGAAGAAGCAGAAGTCCTGTACCGTGACATAATAAAAGCTTTGCTGCTTTTGTGCCACATTCATTTCTCATCAACAATTGCAGAAAAATCATTTCTCACCAGCAATTGCTTCAAATGTTTGTTTTTCAGACTTCAATGGATTGTAATACTTATAAATAAGTGTATAATGTTTAATGAACATACATATTGAAAAATGAAATGCATCACTAATAAGTATTAATAACACTTATAAATGTGGCTGATGCAACTCATTATAATACACTATAGGTTTTGTTGTGTTTTTACAGAATTGGTATGCTTGATTATTAATAATTATAAACAGAGTTATAATTCATTGAGCATGGGCTTCATAGAAAGTCTTTACGAAACCGTTTGTTGTGAATAGCGATACCATGCCTTTAACACACTAGCTAGTATAATATAGTCATGGCAATGCCACACCCCTGAATATGACGCTGAACAAAACAAATTCTGATTAATTGCTTTACATGTCAGTCACACGGCCTCTGGGCAGTCCTTGACCAATGAAATCTGCAAAGGAGTCCAGTCCTTCTGCCATCTGTTTGGCTAGGTCTGTGCAAGACTTCTGATTCATTAGTGTTAACATAGTGCAGTGTGTAGTAAAAACAATTTACACTACAAACAGCATGCCGTTTCAAGCTACCCACCTGCTTGTTTTTGTACAGCTAAAATAACTTGATACCTGGAGTTAAAAATGCACTTGTCTCCTTGGAACCAGGAGCAGCCAAACAAATAAAGAGGCAGAGCTGGAGCCCATGTGATATTTGTTAAATGTGTCCATGTACAATAACAAATATGAAAATGATTTGAACAGACACACCAACTGGTCCCTTTTGGCCCCTTATTACATTACAAATGCAGGCAGAACAACAGCTCTCCGATTCCATATACAATCACTCAGACGATTGATCTGATGTCTGAGTTGGGCAGTGAAACCCATTCAACAGGCCTCTTCCATCCGCCAGTGTTGACATATGCCAGAACGCACTGAGGTGTTGCAGTTTCCCTCGGAATGATATGCACCTGTTTTTTTTTTTTTTTCTTGCAACTGAATCCCATTATTCTGTCAGCTTCATCTTACGTGCTTATAATTCATCAGCCCTGCTGACGCCCCGAGCATAATCTGAACTCTACCCCTTCTCAAAGCAAGAACAAAGTAATAAGAGCTGAAAGCCATAAACACTTTTTATTTTGAGACCGTCTACCTAGGAGCCAGATTCATTTCTCTCTGAGCCGCTGATTGATATTGATGCTATAATTATAATACGGGAGGCAGGTATATGAGAGACAAAAAACAAGGAAGTTCGAGTCGTTTCTCTACAAAAACTGTTCAAGGTTTGTTTCGCAGCTGCTCTCTGTATTTAGATTTTTTTTATCCTCCCTTTCCTAACGGCTTCACGTCTCTTCTTGCCCTTTTGAAGTGGCGTTAGACTTGCGAGACTCTAGTATGCGACAAACAGGCAGCGAAAGCATTAGATTCCTCTCCACAGAGGGCTGCCGCTCACTGCGAACTTCTGTCACAAAGCAACCGTCTCTGGATGCATGATAGATTCATATGAACCGCTACAATACTCCTCGATACTTGATCAAATAATGAACGCTGTGTTCTCCCTATGGTAGGCCCAATTTGCACTGGAAAATATTTGCCTTTTTGTGGCAGGGTGTAAAGGAAAGTTGTCGAATCTTTGTAAAGTCTGTGCGTGCATGTCTTGTTTTTCCCTGCAAGAAAACATGGGTATAATTAGGACCAAGCTGGGGCAATCGTTTAATTTGATCGAAGTTTGTTGATGTACACACAGCTCTGGTGACTTCTCATAATCATTTCGGTCCCACAAATTTTTTTTATTTTTTATGATAAGGCAAGCAGTAATAAGTGATTGGGTCTGTTGTTTGTAGAATGTGTTTGGTGGTATTTTATCTGCTGTCTTTAAGATGTGGATCTATCCCACAGAGAGACTCAACCGCCGCCTCGGTTTGCATCGGTGTTTATTTAAAATATATTGAAACAGCTATACCGAGAAATGTCTCTCTCTGTGTTTTTTTTTCTCCCTCTCTCTTTCTCCACCATCTTTTCAAGATCCAAGGCCGTTCCTTCTGTTTTGACACCAAAGGTTTTACAGATGAAAACACAGCGCCTTTTTAGAGACCAGCAGATCCTTGCTTCTATTTCAGCTCTTCTTATTGATGAAAGTAGACGTTTGGGAGGATGATGAAGACGATATACTGTACGTGTATTTCTTTAGCTGTTCTGTGAAAACTGCAGATTGGTTGAAAATCTGTATTAAAGAAACATTTCTGTCTATGCTTCAGTTTGATAGCAGGGCCAACACGCTGATCTTGGGAAGTGATTGTTTGTCTCTCAAAAGAAAGAAGTTTCTCTGAACTGCCTCAAATGGGCTGTCAATAATTTGCAGACTTACTTCGGAATAGACTTGAGGCCTGGAAGAGGTTGATGTCATGTCGAGGAGACATTGGTTTATGCACTGTGAAAGCATGTTTGCTTTTCCAAATAATGAGGACTTGGCTCAAATTGATACAGACTTTGTTTACAAGTGCCAAGGAAGAGCTGCAATTCAGATATGGCGAATGACATTTAGATTTTTTTTCATGTTGATGTACTGTAAGCAGCCAACCAATAACAACAGAATGGGCCATCACAATAATCTGAGTAGACCCTCAGAAAGACAGGGTTTAGAGAGACTCTACAAACTGCTTCAAATACTTACAAAAACAAAGCAAATGCTTCAATGTATATTATAAAGTTTTTTTTTTTTTGGAGCTTTTGAAATAGCATAATATTGTTTGTGTATTATGTATTCTGTACTGCATGTTTGTAATTCATAAACAAGATAACTTCTGTATTTAGGTCAGTAAATTCAGCTATTAAAACTCATTTAGTCTTGTAATGCATCACATTGTAATTAAGCAGAAAAAAAAATCAATATTAAGAAATAGCCACGTAATTATTTTTCTTGCAAACACTGTTAAATGTTTCAGGGGTTGAAGGTCAAGGGAAAAATGCCTAAAACTGACTTTAACAAGCAAATATCACACCCCCTCACATTTAGTCAATATACTTTGTGCTAAGATAAACAAGTTGTACAAAATTCCAATGTGACTTTAACAGATTTCAAACTTTGAGCATGACAAGACTGTTGGTAGGAGAGCGGGGACAAAAGTAATGTGGGATGAAAGTAGCAAAGCGATTTTCTCGAAGCGCTGACAACATTTGCTCTCCAGGCTATAACAGCACATTCTGCATGCAACCTTGGATGGAGCTGCCAAATATCCCCTGATTTCGGGGCCGTGTCCCGCAGTTAGCTCCAAATTTCAGTTTTTAAGTGCAAAGAGTAAATAATTGTAGAGGTTTCTTTTTTCCTTATTACAAGTTGTTTCTCTTTTCATGTGTCACAGTAATGATCAATCTACAGGTTATTTAGTGCAATAACACATTCTGAGTTTTTCAGTTTAAAATAAATCAGATTTATATGGCGAGAGTTGCTGTGGGGACGTAAGAAACCCTGTTATTTATGCCCCACTGATAATAGCCATACCTAATTTTTTGCTTCCGCATTAGAGTTTGCCGTATTTGGATTCATACTTAAAAAAAAATAAATTAATGCATATTGCCAATAAAAATAAAATAATATTACAAAATTTTAGAAAATTTTAACATTTTGCATTGTTGAATTGCTCTTGAAATATTTGATGGAACTGATATTAAAAATGAAAATGCTGTTAAATATATTTGCAAAAATAAAGGACAAAATATGTTTGCAGTTAACATTAACAAGGTCATAGTCAGATATATTAAACATTTTATAAACAAGATTAAGTCAAGATAAAGCCAATGTGTTACTTTTGACCCACCCATATGTTACTTCCGTCACCTGCTGATGGGGTCAAAAGTAACACTGTGCAACTTTTGTTTAAAGTGAAGTTATATAGGAGTTGTTTTACATGGATACAAAATATCACCTGATTTTGATAGACCATCCTTGTTAGTAACTACAGCAAAAATGTATTTCTGCTAAAAACATTCTTTTAAAATGAGGTTTTTATGAAAAATGTTACTTTCATCCCTGCTCTCCCATGTAAAGGGCTATTTAAATAATTCCAAATTCGCTTCAGTGTTGGTATTTGTCAAGACTTTCAATAAGGTATTTGTAAAGATAAACAACAAAATCATAAGTCCATCGTTCTCAAAGTAAGTAAAAAAAATTGAATTAATATTTCTTTACCCTAAATGTAACTTGATATCACCCACCCCTGCCCACAAAAAAAAAAAAAAACTTTAACCCTTATGGTCTTAACCCTATAACCACCTAAAATAGCAAATGGTTTGATAAAACCTTTCATTATTTTAGTAGTCAAATATGGTGCACCAATTAATTTATGCTGCAGATTTTACGGTTATGTTAAAATAGTGGATAACAATAATTTCTTAATTGGAGTTAAAAATGACCGCTCACAATAGTATCAAATTGTGTCTTTTTTTAAATTGATTTATATATTTTAAATGTGATTGCAACTTTAATGTCAGCAGATTTCAGCTTAATCTATATTGTTTGTTGAAACATGACAAAAGCAATCATGTGAAGACAGCAAATGCAATTTCCATCATCTTTGTTTACTAGTCATGGACTTTTTTCTGTTTGCGCTCTGGTCCATCATCACCGCCGTAGCGGGAGAAGAAAGATGCTTGTGATGGGTGTGATTAAACTTTTACTATAGTTTGCCATTGTAATTTATTGAAATGATGAAGACATTCATTCTTCATAATAAATGTGGCCTGGCCGTGAGATGGATATAGGGCTGTGACTGGAATAGGAAGAGGCTTTCAGTGTTTTCATCTGTGGGAGAGAATTGAGCAATGCTTCATTGTCCAGCTCCCATAATAAGGACAATCTTTTATTCTCAAAGCAGGAGTTAAAAACAAAACCTGTAGGGGAGCAAGACCGACCTTTAGAGGAGCCGCTGTTTATTATGGAAAAAAGGAGCTGGATTTTTTGATTAGATATTAATAGTTAACTATCTAAACTACTAATCAACTATCTAAGCACAGTGTAATAAACTGGAGTAATTACATTTGGCATGGCATGTGTAACAGTAACATTTTTCTGAAGCAAATGTGTGTGTGTGCATGCAATGTTAGGACTTCTAAAATAGATATATTCTCTTTCTATATTCACTTTCAATTTCTGACCAGATTTGAGACCTGTCCGAAAAAGAGAGGACAGCATTGCAGAATTTGTTGTGCTTGACATGAGGCCAGAATATTGTGGAAGAATTACTGTAATGCCCAGGCTTGAGTCAGGATACACCATTCCCAAAAGAGAGAATGCTTGTTTGACTAAAAAGTCTGCCGTGCTAGTTTAGCATTTGTATTTGTACGTTAAAACAACAAACATTCTGGCTGTACTTTTGTAATTTTAATAGTTTCTTTATATTTATTTCATATGTTGATCTTTCAGTGTTATCTAATATAATTAATTTAGATTCCCATTTTGACTATGTTCCCTGCACTTTAGTCCTTTCTTTATTTACTGGAAACATAGCTATATTTTCTGATTGACCTTATTTTGTATTTTTATTTGTCTGCATCTTGATGTTGCGCTCCAAACGTTCTTGCACGGGCAATTTAGTTTTTTTCTTCTTTCTTGCAGTTATTTGTTAATTGAAGTTTATAAAAAAGTCTTTCATATCCTTTGTTTAATTTTCTGTACATCCTGGCATTAACATTCTATGAGGAATCTTTCACAAGATGCTATTTATATATAATAGCCCCTCCCCCAAACATATAATTTAGATATCAGCTGACTACAAACAAGATTCATAAATCCCGATTAGGGGACACCCCTAATACTATAGTGAAATATAGTCAAAATATTTGTGAAGAAACAACAGGATTGGGGAATAACATCTGTAAGATTGTATGTAAAAAAAAATACCCCACAAATTCATTAATTAATTTACTTTTTGGCTTAGTCGCCACAGCAGAATGAACCACCAAATACCGTGGCACATGGTTCACACAGAGGATGCCCTTCCAGCTGCAACCCAGTATCATGCTGGAAAACACTCATACATTTACACACACTCTCATACACTACGGCCAATTTAGATAATACAATTTACCTATAAGATACTGTATGTCTTTGAACTGTGAGGGAACCTGGAGCTATACACAAATAAAGAGTACAACAGTATTTTATTAGTTATATTTTAAGTTGCTGGTAAATTTAAAGTTTCATCTGAAAAATAGCTTTGATTCATTTATTTCATCTAAATATTAATGTTAAATTAATTTGCATAACAGAAAGTCATGATACACCACTGAAGTAATTTTGCATGCATTTTAATGACTAGTGAGATGATACAGATGTAATAGCTCTTAATACACAACACATGTCTTTTAAATAATTAGTAAAATAATGGCATAGCAAAGTCTATTACATTCCTGGAAGCGCCACGCTCATTGGAGTGCGGCTGTGGGATATATGCTAATGCATGACATTATGACTGAAATGATCCCTGGCCTCTTGTAATCTCGCTTCAGTGAGCAGAGTCCAGACGAGGCTGATGGGAGAGCGGGTAGGCCTATATTTTGGCTGAGGACAACCCAATGCAAACAACATTTCCGTCCCATTTGTCCTAATGGGAACACCTTGCATGCCAGACCCATAAAAGTGATAGAACACGGCTGTTAAAGGGAAAGTTCATCAATCCACCAATATACAGCCACTCCGACACTTTCAGAATCATTGGCTCGTAAAGGGCCATTTGCTGTCATTTTACATTAGAAATTAAATGCGTTTCATAAAATAGTGTTGCAGATGGTTTTGGGTCTTTATAGTATGCAGCGACTCGCATCTATGTATCTGTCTGTCCTTCTGTTTTTGCATGTTAAAGGGGTCATGAACTGCCTTTTTAGGTTCAATTGCAATCAGACAAGTGCAAATGTGATATTCAAATAAGTGGTTATTATTAATTGTTATTTTTAGATAATTAGATGACTTCTTTTTTATACAATTTTTTTACCTCTGTTTTATTAATGAAAATTGTTCCAAACACCAATTGTATTTGTCTCCAACACTTTTTTTTGTTACTGAGTGATTCAGCATTTTTTTTTCTCATTGATTCAATGAATTCAACTTTCAATAATCTGTATAAGCGACATGGCCAGCTCTAGGGTCGGGAAGTTCTCAGAAGATAACTTTGTCCTAAATTATATATTTTTTATATATTTATTTACAGTGCATTGTTAATTAAAATAAAAAAGAAGAAAAATAAACCATGCAAGTTACCCCAGCCAGGTAAGAAAATGTAATGCAAAAGTAACTCAAAGTAACACATTACTTTCCATAAAAAAGCAACTAAGTAACGCAACTAGTTACTTTTCGGGGGGAGTAACTCAATATTGTAATGCATTACTTTCAAAAGTAACTTTCCCCAACACTGATTGCACCCATCTATAGGTAAATCGCACATCAAACTATACTAAAGTGTCAAAGTGTCTTCCCCAACACTTTAGTCTTGGATGAACCAGTGATTTAAACAAATCATTTGAATTGAGTCATAAAGACCTACTGGCAGTTTACTTTCATATAAAAAAAAAAAACATATTAAACATCAATATGCTCCTAACACTGTTTATGCTGTTGTTGAAATTATGTAAATGCATCCATGTTGCATGAATTGCTTGTGTAACTGCTTGTGTAAAAACATCTAAATGTCAATTCAGCTGCTCCTGTTTCCTAGTAGTGGAAACAGCCCTTTTGCAAACAATCCCTTTGTGTCTTCTTATGCATGCTAATAAAATGACAAAATTTGATAAAGATGACTGAAACAATAAACAACACGTATACATAACAATAAAATCATGACCAGTAAAAATTTGTGGTTAATTTTGGAAAAATACTAGTGGCTACTGAGCAAAAAAGTTTGATATAAATGCTCATAATCATCCCAAATGAAAATCCTAAATGTCAAACATGTTTGATGTGCTATATGATTGGAAGATTTAAGATTGGATCTGTAACGCCTAACATTATCAGTTATTCTGTGCTGAACATCAGACCCAGATGAGCTGTTGAGATTTTATTTTATTTTTTCTCAGATTGTCGGGAGTAAAGCAGGGATAAATCGGCCCACAGCCTGAGCCCCGGCTTAAGAAGCTGCTAGTGCGGTTTGTTTTGATGCGTTTTCCTATTTTTATTTTTTTTAAAATGAACAGATAAATTTCATTGCACGTCTCCGTTGCGCTGTTTTTCCATTCGTCTCACAGCTTGGCATTAATAAATAAACAAATAGACTTAAAGATCACAAGGAAAAATAGATGGACAACAGGGATTGCAACAGCTTTCTCCCTCAAATCTAGCGCTGGATGGGTTTTAGTATTCTCTTTTTCCACGATGGCAAGACTTTTTATTTAGTTTTTGTGGTGCACCTCAATCATGACGGCTGTCACAATCACTTTGTAACTACATTTTGACCACCAAAAATCATGTGCTTTCCTGATTACAGAAGAAACTAGGAAATGTTACATAAACTTACAATATGTAATGTAACACATTTCACATACCTGGACGGCTGATGCTTTCTATAAAATCAAAATAGCTGTCAGTCATTCATTTTTCTCTTACAGTGTTTTTATTTTTTCGTCAAATAGACCAGCATGTAGGCAGTGAATCAGATTCCTCCGTTACAGTTTCTGTCCCCTTCGGCTATAAGCCTCATAGAAACCTTTAATAATGTTCAGCTTGGCTTTAGACATGGTATCTCATGCTCTAATGATTCTCATACTCTCTAAATAAGGTTTATTTGACATACTGAGGCATACAAGGCATTTTTGCCATGCTGAAATTGACCTGTGTGTCGGGGTTTAATTTCCTTGACTTGTTTCTGTCTCAACCTTTAATTTGAATGGTTGAGGAATCATTGTTCGTGGAGTCGCACAGCGCCGCTGGCAAAATATCTGTAATTGGGTTTGACCTTTTACTGGGAATACCAAAGTAAGAAATGAGAGTTTTTCTAATGGCGCAGGTTTTTTTCTTCTTCTCTCTCCCTCTGTCTGTGCCCGTATTTCCAGCTTATAAAAATGTTCAATGTGAATTAAGTGGTGAATATCATACTTCATGTGGACAAATATTATGCAATTGCCCTCAGTTTACAATGGCCTCTATCCATTTTATTTTTCCTTGGGTGTCGTGAAGGTGAATTTCATTAGTCGTAGGTAATATAGACAGGCTGGTTTAGAAGATAAGCTCTCCAAATCATACTCCTGAATGCAGATGTACTTGCCCGGAATATAAAAGCCACTGAAACGCTGAGACATTCAATATTGCAAAATGTCATTAAAAAAAGTAAGTAGCAGCTCATTAAGTTGAGTTATGCATGGCATGTTAGCGCATATTGTCATTTTAAATTTTAGGATACAGGTCAAAAAACCTGACCATTTTACACTAAATGTTTCCTATGTAATTTATAGTTGTTTAAACTCCCTCTCCTTAATATTGTATTTAAAAGAGAAACTCTTATAAATTAATATGCTGCAAAATATCTCTTTGTGTCTTTCTATATTCAGTTTTTTGTGTAAATTGAGACAGTAGTTATTTATTTATTTAAATACCAGAAGCACAAGCTGTTAGTAAATCGGACTCCTGATGTGTTTTAAACTCTCGCTACTTTTGTTTTTTTAATTTTTTTTATAATTAATTCATTTGTATGCAGAGATTGCACATGGGAACTTTTTATTTATTCATTTATTTTTTTAATTGCCACTGTGAAAAGGGACAATCTGATGAGAAGCATGAGAACAGTCCCAAACCTTTCACTAGTGATATATAAAAACTACATATTATACTAATGTAATATACTTACAATAGATTACACAAAATTAGAAAGCACTGTAAAACATGAGTACAATATACAATATGCTTGTAAATGGCTCATTGAAAGAAATAGCAAGTATCATGTAATTAAAAATGAAAGTTGAATGACTAATCTAGTATTTTCTTGTAAAATGTTTACATGTTCCTTTTTTTATCAGGGGCCATCACAGAAGAATGATCAAATGATCTTTATTTATAACTGAAATTGCTAAATATTCTTAAAGTTGATACATTTAATGTTGCTTATGCACAACAAGGTTTGTTGATTGGACATAAATTGAAATTAATTTCAAATTTAAATTTCTATTTAATATTTTCTATTTTCTTTTCTATTTAAATGTATGTGAATGTCATTTTCTGAACTCATATGCTTGAATCTATTTTAAAATATCCTCCAGAAGTCATTCTAATATGATTATTTGCTGCTCCAGACATTTTGTGCCCGGTTGCATGAACGTACTTAAGTAATTTAACTTAAGGGTGGGAAAAAATCTCTGAGGTAAGGGATTTCATCAAGTCCCTGTCCACAGGAACACGAGTATTTTCAAAACCACACTTTTTTCTACATGATTTCGCAGTTTGTCTACATAAAAATGCAGGCTCGGGTGACTGAAACTAAAACTCTGGCCAGGGTGAAGATCTTCCCAAATTTTTCCAGTAAAAGAAAAAGTAGCAATTTTACCCAATAAATGCATCGATAATATCCACAGATTTTTATATATTAAATGAAATGAACTTAAACGATTAAAAATGGCAACAAATATTTATTTGGGCCCGAACTACAAAACCAAATTTAAAACAGTTAGTTTTGCTTAAGTTGCACACTAGTTTGATCATGTATAAATATCATTATAACTATATTACATAAGTATTATTATAACTGTAGGCCTACATTATGCTGACAATCAAAAACAAAATTACATGATATCACACGTGATTGTCTTTTGACCGAGTGCACCTTAAAAGACATGAATGACACTCCTCAGAGTGTGAGAAGCATACAGTTCTTTAGCATCTGTATAAATTGTAAAATAAAGACTTGCAGGTTAATGAAACAGCATAGGAGGAAGTTGCCGCGGGCCTTGGTGCAGATGAAAAGTTAAAGTGTATAAATACACTTATATAGATAGGTAACTAGATAGAATAGACAGAGATGCACGCTGCAGATGCAGTCGGTGTGAAGTGCGCTGCTTCTGCTCTCCATACGCGTTGCTCACGCTCTGCTTGCGGTGTGAAACGGGCGTAATCTGTCTCAGCCACACATTTGCATTGAATTGTAGACAATTTTACTTGTGCAACTACTTAATTCCTCGTTTGGTGTAAACCCAGCATAAAAGTGTCATTATTGCCACCTGTTGGTTCAGCGTGCCCATAATATGCATCAGAGTGCATTTTTACACTTTCATGTGGACAGAGATTTTTTTTTTTATTGTTTTTTTTAATTATTTTTTTTAACAAAAATGGGGAAAGAGTACCTTTTCTAAGCATTTCACTGTAGTTTCTGGCAGCATATGGCAATGTGTGCCACAGTTGTTATGGTTATGTAAACAGATTGTAACGAACCATAAATGCTTGACTGTGTCCGAAATTGCCTGCTACTCAGTAGGTACTACATTTGATGTGGAATTTACTACATGGCGGTTAGAAAAGTATGTTTTATATAGTATGAATGTGAGTAGTGTGAATGAAGCTCAGACGTACTACATCCGCCATTTGTCAATAGCACATGACCTACCCCCATCAGTTGCACCGCTTCACTCCAATCCATGAATTCCATGTAAATTGAGTCAAGATGTTCCCTTATCGAGTCGATTATGTATGGAGGACTTTTAAAACTCAACACTTTATTTGAGTAAGAATGCTTGCATTTTGAGTGTCATTTGCTCATTTAAGGGAGCTGTTTTGGTCCCTTAAATTTGTTAATGAGAAATGGTTACTAGAGACTTTGTAGCAACAGTTAAGGGAGCTTCTAAATTCCTTAAGTTGACCCTTAGGTTTTTGTTCTTGCAACTCTAGTTTTTCTAAGGGTTCCCTTAATCACCATACTAAGGGATTTCTTAGCTTAAGGACTTAAAAAAACCAAAAAAAAAACCCTAAGGATTTATAGTTTTGTTTGAAAGTGTAACCCATTTTCTCAGGATTTTTTAATGATCAGAAAAACCAAAAGGACAGCATTTCTTTTAAACAAAATGTGATCTTTCGTGATATTATAAATATATTAACTTATGCATCTTTTATTGAATGTAATCCATACTTGCTGAATTATTTCATTTTAAAAATATATTTGAAATGGCCATATCAATTTTTAATTGTAGCCGACAACCTGCACATCTTTAATATCTCAATAGCTTTTCAGAAGACTTTAATAACAGCAGAGTCTGCACGCCTTGTAATCAAGTGATTGGTGTGAAAGTCTATGGTGAATCTGACAGGTTACTTTGATTGATTCTCCAATAGCGCTGAATGAAGGGTGAGAAGTTAACATGATATTTATAGTCCCTGTGCGTTTACGATGCAGGCAGTAATGGTTATGAATGCTGCTGTGTGAACGGGGGTCTCTGCTCTATTGAGTTCATCCAGTCACTCATGACACACACTCACTAGAAAGTAAGCATTTCCCTCCAGCCTTAGACTGTGAGTGCTGTGGAATTGCTATAATCAATTTTAAGTAGGCGAAACCTGCGCCCGATAATATTTTCAGCAAAGCTTTCTCTCAGATAATCATAAAAGAAGAGCTCCCTGTGGCTGAAACGGTCCTGTAAAAGAGCTTTCCAACTCTCCGCTTTTGAGTATTGGGTTATTTATAGCAATAGCACCACTGTAAATCCTGCCTTTTATTTGACTTTTTCCATTCAGACCTATAATCACAGCACATTTAATTGGCCCTAAAACTTATTTTATTATTCGGTCTGCGATTTTTAGATTTACTGTGTTTTTCAAATGATGTCTATTTCTGCACAGGAAGGCTTTTAATCGGTCTGTTGTTAGTGCATTTAAAATTCATTCAGAGGTATATTGAATTTAATTTTCAGTAACCAATCCGGTTCCATTTATTAATGCTAGTTAATGTACATACAAATATGAATATACAATGAACAATAGATATTTATTCTTTAAGTTTTTTAGTTAATGAAAATGAAGCCATTCATTGTTGTTCATTATTTATGATTGATAAATGCTGGACAGGTATTGTTCATTCTTGGATCATGTTAGTAAATACTGCTCATTAACTTATGCAATAGGGCTGGACAGTTAATCAAATTTAAATTCCAAATCAAACGCTCAACTGATGTTATGAAGAAGTAAAATCATGGTATTATACTGTATTTAGTTATATTCTCTGTGGAGCATTTACTACACAGAGCTGTAGTTCATTAAAGCTACGCAAACAGCTGTCATTATCACAGAAAGATTATATCATGTCATTATCAAGCAATTAACCCTAGTGTACTACAACCGTGTAGTAAAAGCTGCTCCATCTGAATACTAAAGCCATCTTTACTGACAAAATGGGCATGAAAATAGCCTTTGATTAATTACTCAGCACTATAGTGGACTATATTACATACTAAGTTATTACGTAATAAAATTAAATGATGCAGGGAAAAAGTATTGAACACAAAGAAAGGGAGGTGTAGAAAAGAGAATCTCTCAGTAGTTATTCAGCAACACTGTCCTTTGTCAATGTAAACTAATATTAGTTGCTTCAGTTCAACATCTACATTATCAGGATGATGAAGATGAAACCAGGGTGGACATTTCAGCAAGACAATGATCCAAAACACTGCCAAGGAAACTCTTGGCCCAGCCAATCACCTGACTTGAATCCAATACAAAATAGAAATTAAAGATCAGATTTGATAGACAAGACCCACAGAACTATCAAGATATTTACACTCAAAGTCTGGCAAAAACTCACACCTGAGCAATTCATGTAACTTTTTTCTTCAAATGAGAGGCATCCTTAAGCTGCCAGCACCAATAAAGCCTTTTATATAAAGTATTAGATACGTTTCAGTACTTTCTCCTTGTCAATTCATTATTACACACAACTAATTTTTCAGATTTTTTTATGTTTCGTTTTATTTTTATGTTTGTATTGTTTGGGTTTTGATCTCCGACATATGGTCAGAGATCAGATGATACAATCACAAAGTTGATCATTGACCTCCACTCTAGGGTGTCCTGGTGCCATGTGCACTGATGGACACTCTTATGCTCGAACATAGTGTTTGTTATGGGGAGCTATAAGCAAGCTCAGGCTCCTTCCCTTCCAGTGAGGTGACATTCCATGTCCCAAGAACCAGTTTCAGTGCCTGACAATTGGGTTGCCATGGTCCTAACCTTCGACCACCACCCGTTCCACAATGCACCGGCCCCTTACGGCTCCCCCTGCAGGTGGTGGGCCTGCAGGAGGATGGTCTCACATCAATCCTTCGGGCTAAGCCCGGCCAG
Organism: Danio choprae; assembly: GCA_903798125.1. Lineage (NCBI taxonomy): Eukaryota > Metazoa > Chordata > Actinopteri > Cypriniformes > Danionidae > Danio > Danio choprae. The sequence goes on from CAIGQW010000272.1 coordinate 3,243,335, forward strand.
GTTCCATGGAAAAAAACCCGGCCACCAGGCACTCGCATACGTGCCCCAACCCCAGGCCTGGCTCCAGGGTGGGGCCCCAGCTGCACCATACCGGGCGACGTCACGGTCCTCAATATTTTACTCATAAGGGGTTTTATGAACTGCACTTAGTCTGACCTGTCACCTAAGACCTTTTTGCCTTGGGATACCCTACCAGGGGCATTAGCCCCTGACAACATAGCTCTTAGGATCACTCAGGCACTCAAACCCCTCCACCACGATAAGGTGGCGGTTCATGGAGTATATATATATATGCAGATTTCTTTGAAATGGTCACACTGCATGCTACATTTTAAACTGAGTAACTTATAATCTGTAACTCGTTACACTTTCAGTTACTTTATTATTTGTCACACTTGCAAAATCATTCAATCTTGAATTAGGGTCATAATAATTTAATTTTGATTAATTATGGTGTAACTATTGATTTAACTATGGAGTAATATTAACTTATTGCACATACTGTACTTACTATATGGTTAGGTTTCAAAAAAGGGTTAGGGTTTATGTTTAGGGATAGTTCAATGTAATTATGCATATATAATTGTAACTACTTTAGTGAGTACATGGAATGTGTAACAAGGACACCTTAAAATAAAGCATTATCCTTTTTTTACATTTTAGATTTAATTATGGCTTGAAAGAAGCAGTTAAGCCTAAATAAAACATGCACATGGAGCCAAAGATGGAAAAATAAATACAGAGAAAACTATGCAAACTCAAAGTGAAATATTGAAGAAGTATTACTCAGTATTTTAGGCAGCAGAAACATGGTCTAGAAATTTTCACCAAGTCTTTTTCCCTCTAATTATCATAAAAGACAAACTCCCACTAGCCGAAACAATAAAAAAGCCATTTAACTCTCGAGTTTTGAGTAGAGCTATTTATAGCAATATCTCCACTGTAAATCCTTCCCTTTCTTTGACTCTTTCTAGTCTCACACTGCACTTAATTGGCCCTAAAATGCATTTTATAACTCCGCCTGTGATTTCCACCATATTTATTTCTGCATATGAATGCAATTAAAACCATGTCTGTGGCAGAAGTCAGCAGTCTGTGTGTTTTGCTGTGTGTTTTTGTATTTTCTCTGTATTGGATCTTTGCGCTTTGTGCTTTTTTTTTTTTTTTTTTTTTTTTTGTAGCCTGTGCTGATAAATGTAGCACACTGAGGCACAGAAAGCAAAAGATGATGATTTGTGTGGTCTCTTTTTCCACTTCTTGATGAAACGGGTGCCTGGCCTGGTCTTTGTCTTTCTCTGCACATGCGTCTCATGAGATCTGCCGGCTGCTGGATACAAAGTTCCTCTCTAATGATCATTAAGTCACTGTCACATTATATTTAATTGCATCGAGCTGGAAATGAGATTGTCTGCACAGTTGTGTAATTATGGTTTTAATTATAAAGCCCTGAGTTGAGTGAACACTGTGTTATCGGGGGAAGATAAGACCAAGGAAATGATCGGTGTCTGCAACCCATGCGCACACACACACACACGCATATATGCTATTGGGAAACACTAATTTAAACTCTGTTTTAATCAGATTTTTTTGTCTAGCATGCTTGCAATGTCCATATAATGCACATAATTAATAATTCTGCGTGAAAAAATCTATTAATTCTATGTAGACTTTGATGTGTTTATATTTTATGCTCTAAGAAATAAATCTGTTGATTAATAAAAAAATATATATAGTTTATATTGTAATGTATAGTTTTTTTCTGTAATTTAAATAATCATGATAAAAGTATTAAAGATGGCAATAAAAAAATACTTTGGTTGTACAGCATCAAATGTTGTCAGCAGAGATCAACGTTCCATTATGTAATATTAAAATGTAAAAATTAAATGAATGCCTATGAGTCAATCAATCCTGAGCTACTGACAATTTCTGCCAAAATTGTCAATTTCTCTCAAATTTTGACCTTTGCCTGCCTGACAATTCTTAAATAAAGCTGCGTTTGGATCCTCACCTCTGTTGCCAACCAACTCATTACATGTATATTCCATTGAGAAAGTCTTATTTCTTTTAGTTTGAGTGGAATGAAACATTTTCATTTGTACATTTATTTTCATTATTTTCACTAATCATTTTGACTTCAACTATAGGTTGAGTACCTAATATTGCCATTTAGATTGTTGTGCTTATTATTTCAATATTCCTTCTGCATTCGAAGCGTTTTGTTTTTATGTTTTCACAATTTTTATATAAAAAAATCATTAGATGATGCTAAAAATAAATCTAGGATTATTTAAAACTGCAAACAAAAGAAATACAAACATAATAGCAAACTTGGCTGGAACTAGAGAGAGAAATTAATACATTAATAAAAAAAGTAAAATAAAAAAGTTAGCTAGACAGCAACAAAATCTTAAGGGAAACCAAAAAAATACGGTCTGGGAGAATGAAAACAAAAACAAAGACTGGAACTAGACTGAGAACAAACACTGGAACAAAGAAACAGTGGAGCTTATCAAAAATGAATAAATACAACACTAGACTACTGGTAAAAGACTAAATGTAGCAAAATTTTACAAGGACTGTAGACAGAAAAAAATATGTTATCACACAATAGAACAGCAAAGACATGAAGGACACATGCTCAATAGAATCACATGAGGATCAGGTGAACACAGTCAGGCAAATGACAATGAGAATTAAGGGTTGAGGTAACAAAACATACGCACTCATACTTACTGACCAATTTATTTGGTACACCTTGCTAGTACCGTGTTGGACCTCCTTTTGCCTTCAGAATTGCCTTAATCCTTTGTGGCATAGATTCAACAATGTATTGGAAATGTTCCTCAGAGATTTTGGTCCATATTGACATGATAGCATCACGCAGATGCTGCAGATTTGTCGGCTGCACATCCATGATGCTAATCACCCGTTCCACCATGGTACATGTGCACATCCCAAAGGTGCTCTATTGGATTGAGATCTGGTGACTGTGGAGGCCAATTAAGTACAGTGAACTCATTGTCATGTTCAAGAAACCAGTCTGAGATGATTTGTGCCTTATGACATGGCGGCAAGATGGATCCATGCTTTTATGTTGTTGACGCCAAATTCTAACCCTACCATCTGAATGTCACAGCAGAAATCGAGATTCATCAGACCAGGCAACGTTTTTCCAATCTTCTATTGTCCAATTTTGGTGAGCCTGTGTGAATTGTAGCCTCAGTTTCCTGTTCTTATCTGAAGTGGTTATTTGAGTTACTGTTACCATTCTATCAGCTCGATCCATTCTCCTCTGACCTCTGGCATCAACAAGGCATTTGCGCCCAGAGAAATGCCACTCACTGGATATTTTCTCTTTTGTGGAGCATTCTCTGTAAACCCTAAAGATGGTTGTGCGTGAAAATCATAGTAGATAAGCAGTTTCTGAAATACTCAGACCAGCCAGTCTGACACCAACAGCCATGTCACGTTCAAAGTCACTTAAATCACCTTTCTTCCCCATTCTGCTTGGTTTGAACTGCAGCAGTTTTTCTTGACCATGTCTACATGCCTAAATGATTAAGTTGCTGCCATGTTATTAGAATTTAGCGTTAAGGAACAGTTGGACAGATGTACCTAATAATATGGTCGGTGAGTGTAGATTGTTTGCCACATTTCTGAAATATGACCTATTGTATCCTTCTTTTTTTTCATTATTTGTAACTAGGCTAAAGAGATTAAAGAGCTTTAGTAAGAACAAGTGCATTCTGAGCTCTGCCATGTTGCCAGATTTTGCTGTATTTTTGTACTTTTTAATATTAAATGTGACAGAGTTAAGAAAGAAGTAACTAGGGCAATAGTAAAGTTGGGAGTTGAGTGTTGGGGTTTCATTAATCTTAGGGTTTTGCTTTTGTTTGGTTTCCATAGCAATATCTGGTAAAACTGCATCACCAGCACTTAAACTGACAGACAAGATTTTATTTCATTCGAACACCAATTCTGATTAATGTATACAGCAAAAAAAAATTAAAGTGTCCAGAGCCATGCATTTTCTAGAATAAAAAAAATCATATTAAAAACATGCAAACTGGCAACACAGTTTCATATATTTGACGAACTGTTAAAAGTAGCCTGTAAATGTAACATTTCTGTTTAAAATGTTAGTAAGTCACAATTTAAGTAGTTTGAAACAATATATTGCAAAATAAGTGATTAGTTGACATAAGATGTATAATTAGTAGATCATGTAAATCTCCATTCATTTTATTCCATAGAGATTTGTTTTAACAATAACTGATAAATCTACACAAATATTAGCAAAACAAAACATTTATGGTTTGTAAATTGCACGCTGATGTCTATGCAAAACATTTATTTTTAGACATAATTGGACAATGCGCTTTATTTTCAATTATGTATTATTAATATGAACACTGTTTAGGTTGCTAGAATGTTTACTCGGTTCTTCTCCCAGTTAAACAGACACTTATTTTCATGTATTTTAAGGAGAAAATTATGAATTAGCATGTGGTAAATTCACCCACTATGATCTCTCCTCCAGCATAGACTAATATGGCGGCACCCATCATATGTCATATATAATAATGTAATATTATAAAGCTGTTTAAATGACAAAATAAATGTTCTTACACATAATTGAGAGTC
>CAIGQW010000272.1:3270937-3288602 GCA_903798125.1 Danio choprae
ACATACAAATTTCACAGGATGGCAAACAACACTTAACAATTTTATAGAAGTTCTGAAAAGTTCAAGGTAAATATGTGACCAATTCTGTGGCAAAAACTTAACAGGTGCACACCATGGGCTTCACAGGGGGCATCGGTCACATGATCTTTCAACTGATAAAATTTTTCAGTGGAAATTCAGATTTAAAACTAGCAAATGTGTCACACCAGAGGACATGGTTTTCAGTGACAAAGTCAAGTTACATTTTTTTCCCCATCCATAAATTCTAAAAACATAGGATTACAATTTTCTTTTTAATTTATAAAGCTGTTATTTATTGAACTAAGCTTGAGACAGTTTTGAGACTCTGCTCAAAAACTAAAAAATAAATAAATAACTGATTTATGAAGCAACTAAATTTTGAATTGAATATTTAAAAACCCAACTGTTAAGTTTTAAGTCATTTTTTAAACCCAGTGGCTGGTTTTGTCCATACTTGACCAAAATTTGGGTTAAACCATGTACAGCAACATTCTTTCCATGGTGTATGTTCCCAAACAAAATACAAATCCTTGTTTTTAGCAGCACTAATTTACATTAGAAAGCATTTATGATTGTTTTGTTATTATTTTCAGTAGTTTGTTCATTTGCTGCATCTCTAGCATTTTGTTCATTCTGACTGTGGAGGTAGACAGAAAATGTACAAGGCATTTTAAGGGGTGTGAATGTGAGAATGTATCTCTCCCACCACAAGAATGTTTATAATGTAGGCCCATCGCTGGCAACCATTTACATGTGAGAATTTCATCTGCACGGCCTCTCACCACAGTAGTGGACGCAGGATTTAGCTAATGTTCTGGCATTATGACCATTGTTGTATAATTGCTAGATGCATCATTCCAAGCAGAGCCGTCTGTGCTCTCAGCCACAGCAATGTGATGTGATGATGAAGCACTTGGTTAGGGTATATTTTACGGCCCAGTAAATTGTGTATAAAGCGCAGTGACTTATGAAAGTGACATCAAGGTATGTGCATCCTTGTCAAGAACCTAAATGAAAGAAGTATACGCAACTATATATATATATATATATATACACGAGCAATATCACACGAGTGGGCAGTACGATATGGCTGTATATCGGCACTAGTGGGAGACATGCGTTGGCTTGAGGCCACAGGCCGAGTGCCTTAGTGCCCTACCAGTGATGATATACAGCCATATCGCACTGCTACTCGTGTGATATTGCATTTCTACAACAGTTCGATGGCATAATTGTGTGTATAAAAAAGAAAATCAAACACAGAGTCTCAAAATCCTTTTGTACGAGGAACTTTTCCTCCACCATTTATTCCTATGCGCAGCTGACTGTCAGAAAAGCAGAAATTGTTGCTCATTCACCAACGTCACTTTAGAGCTAGTATTTGAATTATTCTCTTGTGTAATGTCTAAAGTGATGACAAAACAGGTGATTTTGCTCCCATTTTAAAATTATTAGGCTGAACAGCATGAAATGCCATCAGTCTACATTGATTTCCCAATATTTCTCTGCTGCAATCAGGATATCACAATAATTAACCCCAAAGAAATCAAAGCAAAGTAAACACTACCAGATTACTATGGTATAAATACAGCACTACAAAATACAAAAGAGACAGACCAACTTAAAATGTCCCTTACCTGTTTTATAATGATTTGTTCAACAGATACTGTTTTGCATGTAGTATCGAGAAAAAAAAGCAGCCAAAACCATTCATTCATTCATTCATTTTCATTTCGGCTTAGTCCCTTTATTAATCTGGGGTTGCCACAGCGGAATGAACCGCCAACTTATCCAGCATATGTTTTACGCAGCGGATGCCCTTCCAGCTGCAACCCATCTCTGGGAAACATCCATACACACCCATTCACACTCATACACTACGGACAATTTAGCTTACCCAATTCACCTATACCGCATGTCTTTGGACTTGTGGGGGAAACCGGAGCACCCGGAGGAAACCCACGCCAACACAGGGAGAACATGCAAACTCCACACAGAAACGCCAACTGGCGAGGCTCGAACCAGCGACCAGCGGCCTTCTTGCTGTGAGGCGAACGTGCTACCCACTGCGCCACTGTGAGGCTAGCCAAAACCATAAAAAAAGAATTAACAGATCACCTTAGGTGTGCATTATTTTCAAATAATTCAATAATCTGTCATCAATTATTCTGCCTAAACTACAGTTACCGCACTCAAAAACATTTTTCAGATTTCAAAACATTTGTCAGGTTTTTGTCCTGTGTGTTAGACTAATTTCTTACACCTCATCCATAGCCTTCTGTTTTAATTAGATTTTTTACATTTGAAATAGCTGGAATCATTCAGCGTAGTTATATGGAACCTTTATGCGGTTCAGATCTTTCTGGAAGAAAATTACACACGTTAAAATATTCATCAGCCAATCAGACTCAAGCATTCAAGCTCTGCAGTATAAATATAATGACAATATAAAGATATATATATATAAATTTTTTTTTTTTAAAGATATTTTTAAGTCATTTTAAAGATTACCTATGATATATTACTAACGTTTCATCCCCAACCCTGCTCTTTGAGATGAACACGGCCAGACCTTTCCTTTAGCGTCTGCTTTAGTGATTGTCACCAAAGCACAGCCAGTGACAGAAAACATTCCCAACCTCATTCATCAAGCAGTTTTTCTCTGCTTACAGCATCTCAGAATCCTCTCTCCTTTCCTGTCATAGAAATTTTTCGAATCTCACCACGGACGTTCCTGAGGGATTTTATCGCGCTTTGACTACAAGAGAATGCAAATGGCACACACAGCCATGAATCTGGGACAAGATGGCCATGACCCGCCGAGGTCTCCTCTCTCGTCTGGGGAATCACAATCCTCCACCGCTGGAGCTTAATTAGCCCGACTCTGCAGCCTGGAGAAGTGTTCAGCACTTGACCTTTCCTAAAGGTAAGCGACCGGTGCGTGTTCAACAGGCCACAGGAAAATGAGCAGCGCCGAGGAGGATTCTGATGAGCCCGAAACTAGGAGGGGCGGTGGAGATGGAGAAGCTGGCGCCCAGACGGTGTCTCGACTAAAGATAACCTGAGAAAGACACATCGCCAAAGGGAAGTTTTAGCTGTATTCTTGCTGCTGATCATTAAAGACTATGTAATGTGCAGGAGACAAGAAAAACGAAAATATACACGCGTTGGCAGATCGGAGAAGATGGATATGTTTAAATGCAGACTAATGATCTAGTAATAATGTTTCAGAATGACAAGGTTTTTTTGTATGCAAGACATTGGGGGAAAAGGATCCAGTTCAAATTGATCTAGGTAGAGTTTAGAGTTTCTGACTGAATGAGTATTAGATTTAGAATGAGGTTTCAAATTGTATGTCTTATTATTGATTATATGCAACATTTATAACAGTTATCAAGATTAATGTGGTTTGGAATTGGTCAAATGTGCTTGGGGAGAATATAATGATGTTAATAACTTATTAACTTCTCATGTATAGCATGTCTGTATGAGTGTAGGAACTTTCTATTCATCATAGCAGCAAGAAACATTATATTAGATGGTGGATCTTGTTGACCTTATTAGTGCAATTAGTGCAAATTTACTCACTAAATATCCCACTGTTAACTGTCAGTGGTCTTATAATAAAATGGAAAAAATAAGAACTCATAAAAATCAAATCTTGAAGTTCACAGTATGCAGAAGGTGCCAACTTTCTTCAGAATTTACAGCTACAGACCTCCAAACCTCACGTGGTCTTCAGATGAGCTCAAGAAGGGCGTGTAAAGAGCTTCATGGGTTTGCTGCGGCAATCTGATGGACAGGTCATAATTTGGCAGTTTGCTTTGTGCTAAGTGCAAAGTTTGGTGAATGGGGTTATGGTGTGGGGTTATTTTTCAGAGCTTGGGATCAGCCCCTTGCTTTCAATGAAAGGAACTCTTGATGTGTCAGCATACCAAGGTTTTGGAGAATTTCATGCTTTTTGGAGTTGATTTTCATCCTGTTCAAATAAATAACATGTTGCTGCTGCTGTTGTTGTTATTGTTGTTATTATTATTATTATTATTATTATTATTATTATTATTATTATTATTATTATTTCAATTCTATATATCGCATACTGATCTGGTTTGTTTTCTGCTAAAAACTGAATAGCCATGATTAGCCATGATTGAACTTGCTAGGCATAAGAAATAACAAAAAAAGTGGTGGCAAAAATTATGAACAATAATAAATGTTTATTTTTTGTTATAAATATCTCTCCCTTCAAAACCTACAAAATCAGTAGATGAAAACTGTGCCTTTGTTTTTATTTTACTTATGTTTTAACTTCTGGAAAATTCTGTTCTGTCCTGCCTGTTTCCTAAATGAAGCCAGGTATTCCCATCTATAAAAAAAGGAAAAAAAGGCATTGGCATGAGTTTCTGTCTCTCTCTCTCTGTGTTTTCATTGTGTTCTTTTCTCTACATGGATATGTCAAGACCTGGACTTCATCAAAGTTAACAGTGTGCTGTGCAGCTCTAATAGCCGGCTCTTCATTAGTGTGGCGCAGGAGCTGTCAGGTTGAGTATGTTGAGCATAAAGAATCAGTAGAGCCGCTTACAGGTCTCTCAATTAACATACATCAGCTACAGCAATCACAATCTACTCATTCAACCCTCTGTTTTTTTTCATATCATACAGACATTGAAAAATAATTGCACACCAACATGCTGAAAAATCACAAATATCAGTTCACTGAAATAATCCATTGTCCCGGTTTACATGCAAACTAATAATCAGTCAACACAAGTAAACTGTGTTTACAAGCCTTCATAGATCTGTTTATTTTCTGGTATAAATGCCATTTGCAGTTCTAACTTCATAATTTCATCTGTTTTAAAGGTCGTCATGTTAAGCTAATTAATTAAAAACCAAAGACATTTTTGCTACATGTCTGCAGCAAACATACAGCTCAATGTAGGCTACTCTCAAGATGCAGCATTTTGACTGTAGCACTTGAACACTTTTATCATTTTTGAGCCAAACTGTTTTTGTGGTGTGTATATATCCTTGTCTCTTACTGTAAGATGTTAACTCTGTCTGAATGCGTTTAAATAGGATGCGTTCTTGTCACATACACAAACAGTTCAATAAACACACACACAAATTTATGTATCTACAATTTTGCAAAATGTAAAGTACTCCGCTCCAAGTACTGTATGTTTAGGTCTACATATGTCCAGGAGAAATCGAGGCTTGTCGTACATATAACGTATACCAGCAAACCACTGACCCAAACCCAACCAATAGTGTTAAGAATTAAAATGAAAATGAACACCCAAAACTGTATATGCTACCAAGTTGTAAATGGACCGTAAAGCTGTTTGCTTGTGTAAAATTCTGGAGAAATGGCAGATGGTCTCTTGTATTGTAGTAATGACGTTTGCCGTTAATCAATAAAGTAGGAACATTACAGGAATAAAGCAACTGGGTGATTCTAGTATTGCGGGTATAATTAGAGTCTCCAAGATAAATCTTCTATCAGTTTAGTATAATAACACAAATCATATCCAGGTATCTCTCAAATTAATATTTTAAGTACAATTATGGACATTTTGTTTTAAAAAATATTCACTTGGATTTACACTATACTACCTATTTTTGACTGTCTCCACCTCCTGAAAATATTAAGTATACTTTTAATACCTTTACATTTTGAGCATACTGTACGTTTGTGCGTTTATTCTACCAAGTTAAATAAACATTTGCATAAGATGTCTATTTTCTTTATAATTTATTATTTGTCTCTACATTCTGGTCAACTCTGTTACATAATGAAAGGCATAATTAAAGCAATCTGTAAAGTGCTGATAGAAAAAGCATATGGCTTGCTTCAAGTGATGTCACTTCCTCTGGTGGGAAACTCTGGAGGCATTGAGGCGTGTCATTATTTTTCTCTCATTGATTTGTACAAAATACTTAGGATACTCCAGTTGGTTACTTATTAGTCAACTATGTTACGGTGATACTTTGTTGCATTTCTCATTCACAAACATTATTATGCTAAAATAATGCATACAATTGGGATTTAGGCATGTCATGCCATGTAAAGCAAAATGGTGGCCAATTTCAACTTATTGATAACACAGCTGTTAAAAGCTAAACAACATTTAGTAGCAATTTTGCATTATTTTATATTAATAATATATATTCAGTTTTCTGTAATGAAGGGAAGAATAATGTAAATAATCAGATTGCTGAAATGTGCTTAGTGTTTTATGAAACGCCTGCAGTGTTGCTGCTGATGACTGTTATGAAATCAAGCCCTTCACGTGATCATCCTGTAGGCTACATAATAAGAAATCCTCTGAAGGTGGGACATACCTGTCATCCTATAAATCATCCATGCAGGCGAGCGTTCGTTTGTGGCGGTGTAGCCAGGCACTCTTCTCATTATCCGCTGTGGGTTTGCCTCTCAGAGGTGAGACGCTTTGATAAAAATACTTCACAAAGTCGGCCGTCGCCATTAATGGCTCGTGTGGATGTGACGAGGAGAGAAGGGTGAGGGGAAAAAAAACACACTGTGGTTTTCGAGCGACGATAAAATTGATTTAAAGCCATATCAAAACATGACGAGCTTTTTACAAGTGTCATGTACTTTTTAAGGAGAGCGCACCATTTTGCAGCTCTGTGCTTTGCTCATCAGTTTCACCGTGAGCGCAGCAGAGCAGAGGTGATTACTTTAGAGAATTAGATTTAATCACTTAAAATGCTGAGGGAACCATTCATGAGCTGTAATACTGCAGCTAAGAGTTTGGTTTGTTTATTCCCCAATGGATTTTGTTTAATGAGTTTTAATGTTATGGAAGGCTTTTTTTTTTTTTTTTTTTTTTTTTAAATATTCAGCTGCATGTTATAAAAGCAGTGTTAAATATTCGTTTTTATTTATAAATCGAATGTAGTTATTTATTTAAGAACTCTTCCTAGAGAATGGAAGCGAAATATCACTTATTAGTCATTCTGTTTTGCACATTAGCTTAACTAATTATGTATCCTGAAAGAAAATGAAGACATGATAAATTTGCCACTTTGCACAAATGCATTACACTTCGGCTCAAATTACCCAAACATAGGCGGCTACTGTGTTGACGAATGTTAGATCTGTTAAAATAATTATCTAACATACAGTTAGCCTAGCATAACCATTTCTAGTTTTATAAGTAGGCTAGTTATGCATATGAATATAACATAACATTCTCAGTATTATGACAGCAACATTAAGTCTAGTGGTAATAACCACAGATTTTTACATTTCAGAAGAGAAGGGTTAACCTTTCCTAAGTGAGACTGTTGATTTGTGTTGTTATATGCATTACCTCAATATTACTGGGGTCTGTTCTTCGTACCTTGCTTAAATGATCCAAGATGATTTGGCAGATCCTGGATCTTTTAATCTGGATAACTGATCTCTGGCTAATTTGGTTCTTCAAACAAGTTCATCAAATTAAAATGTCTGGATGAAGAGAGTGGATTTTCTTTATAGTAGCCTAGGCCTATTCAAGTTTCTTAATCGGCGTAAGGAGTAACTGGCTGTTTAAATGAATTTTGCATCAAAAAAGCATTTTGATATCGGTAAAGGTGTCGTAATAGCTGTCAAATTATTATTTCTTTAAAAAAAAAACCTGTTGAATATTGTGCATGTCTATTATCATACACAAATTGTGCTAAAGCTAGGTCTGTACCTTAAAGTAGTATGCGTTTGTATCTAAAAAGTACATATTAATAAATGTTCTCTTTGAACCCCTTGGGGAGAACCACCCCTTGACAGTCTTTGTACTTTTATTTCGAAGTTTTATGTATATATTTTTTAAAAAGAGAGAGAGAGAGAGAGAGAGAGAGAGAGAGAGATTTTTTTTTTTTTTTTTTTAAGTATTTGCTATTTTTTGCATAAATTCTATATAATTTTTTAATTTTTTAAACATAAGACATTTAGTTTGGTGAATAAACCTTTTGTTTTACCTCCATGTACCTTTTTACTGACCATTATTTAAAAAAAAAAAACAACTTCTATTTATTAATTAATATTTCATGAATTTATATTGTCATTCACATGACTTAATGAAAGCACACGAATGCTTTATTTTATCATTTGAATCAGGTTGTCAGAAATCCATAGTCTTGTGGCCTAAATAAATGTGACCATATTTGGTGAAAAAAAGAAGCTCTCTCTTTTTTTCCTTTAACAAGGATGGACTAATACTGCATGAAGACAGACGGTTCTGGCATGCTGTTCATTAGGTGAGACAGTATTGTGACACTCATAGCCCTCTGATGGCCTCGCTCGCTCTACATGCCAGTCTGAGCTCTAAATGCTGAAGCCGCTGCAGGACACAAACCTGTCTCCGACTCGACAGCCGTGACAAGAGGCCGGCCTTATCAAATCAACACGGCATGCTAATTGAGAGGCTTCTCGCGCAAAACTTGCACCGCCTTTGTGCAGGCGTTTGAAACAAACCACTTTGCTTTTTACCAGAGATCACATCTTTTATGTGTCATGCACAAAATGAGCTACAGCAAACGCACTTTCCCTCGGTACGCTCACTTTTGAACAGCTCTCAGCAGGTATTTCCGCCCATTGACATCTGTGGGATTTGGGGTTTTCTTTTGACTAGAGACTGTTTAACTTTTTAGTTTTTTCTCCTTCTAGCAAGACAAAATCCGTTTCCACTACAAAACATATGGTGGTTTTTTGAGTATAGTTTTATTAGATGCATGCTCATTGAATGTGCCTATGAAGGCTAGACTTTTATGTTTCTCACAAGAAGGGAAGTTTTGCTGAATTGTAATGAATTTTAGCAGATGGATGATGACTCCTCAGCACCTCAAATGATGTCTCAAGTGTGGCGCAATATGCTTTCTTTGCTCATTAGCACATCTATTTTTGATGTTTGTAATGGTGCAACATATTGATGCAATCCACCTACTTACCTTTTTTTGTATGTCGGTCCATTTCAGCATAAAATGGATAAAACCAGTTTTCTTTTTTTTTTTGAGGTCTAATTGATCAGTTAACTATTACTTTGAGTTTGGCATTTAGAAGGTTTAATTCATTTACGTTAAAGCACAGTAAATGCATTGCGCTGAAGGTGTGAAAAGGATGACAATAAGCAGCTGGAGTGTTAGCGTTTCTCTCCACACTTTCTTACAACACATTCTGAAATTTCCACCAGCTTTGCTTAGTAGTCTGGGAAATGCTTATTACATTGGCAAGTTGGTTAAACGTGTGAGTTTATATATATTTATATACATCACAAAGAGGGGGAAAAGGAAGATAATTCTCAGCTTCTTTTGGTTTTATGATTTTTCAGCTATGCATTTAAGGAAAACATTGCTCTTGTGTTACTATTATATAAACTGATTACATTTCTACCAAATTTAAAGTAAATATGTGGACCAGTTTGCATTTAAATGACAAATGGTCAAAATAACAGTGCTAAAAAAGTGGCATACTTTTTATTTTTATTGATATTTATAAACTATAACTGGTGGAAGAATAGCCATGATTTTTTATCGCAACTAATTGAGCATTTTTGTTTCCCCTAATTGTAGTTTCCAAACACTAATTGATAATATTTTAAGATCTAGAGAAACTGAGAGTTTTCAAGTGGTCTCTTATTTATTTCCATAGCTGTATATACTCAAATGACTCAGTGGCCATTTCTATGGGTCGCTATATATAAACTGTCTGCCATTTTGAAGCAGTTGAGAGCAGATTGACTGTGCATCTGGAAAAATAAGTATATGCATATATGAATCTCTGTATCTTCTACAGATATGAGTAGTCCATTTAGTTATACTAATACTATACAACAAGACAAATGCACCAGCAGTGTGTTTTACCATCCATACTTTTTAAAGGTTTTTTTCCCCTCATTCTTTACGACTAAAAAAGTGAAGGAGTTGAGATCTTCAGTTTATTACTTTTGAGTGTTCATTGGTGTAGTTGCTCTTCAGTGTGACAACTAAACTGAAGCACTAGTTACTAGAACTTCATCTATGTTAAGTTGATTTGACACATTCTACATTGTAAAAAGCGCTATAGAAATAAAGAATAATTGAATTGAATTGAATTGAATTGAATTGATTTGAATTGAATTGAATTTAGGCCAGGGTGTCCCATGTTTGGTCCTGGAGGGCCACTGTACTGTCAGCCCGACCTCTTGAGGAAATGTAACTTTTTTACGTATTGTAACAAAGTGGCTAATTTGTACAAATTTGTATGCTTTTATTTATAATGAAAATGTATGATTTTAAAAGGAGCCATGACCCCATACTCCATCCTGAAACTTACCTTTCACTGGTGAAGAAAATCATACCTAATCGTATGACTGAGATTGTACTAATTAATATTAATTATCCACTAAATAAAAAAAAAAAGCTGAATTGTTGAGCTTGGTGAGTTCCCTAATTTACCTAATTAAAGAATTGTTTAAATTATTTACCTGTGGTTTGTGATCTTTTAACGCAAGTTTCTTTATAATCTCTCTACTACAACAGGGCCCGATTAATAAAACAATCTGCAGTAAAATGTTCAGAATAAAACATAGTCCCAGGATCTCTTTAAGCTTGATTACATAAATGCTTTGTTTATATTGTGCAGAATGTTTTTTCAGAGACCACTTGTATGTCAAAATATCAAAGCATGTCTCCTTTTTTTTAACAAAACCTTCCTCAACTACCTGTGGTCAATGAAAGGCTTCAAACTGATTTTTATGTTAAGAACTTGGGACTTGGTTTTTGCTGGGAAAATCAAAAGCATGTAGTATTTATGTGAACTTCTGAGAGTCTCTCTTCTATCTGAAGTGAATATCATGATTGTTATGTTGAAGTGCTTAAATTTTGAGAGAGGTGTTTATAAGCCAGTCATGACACCTTTATAATCATGACATGTCAGGAGTATGCAGTTGTTGTTTTTTTTTTTTTTTTGCATACCTCTGACACTTGTCATTAAGAGTCATTTGCTCCGTTATGTAATTTTAAATGACAGATGACAGAGGTAAAGATGACATTGTTTGAGATGTCTTTGTGGCGACTACTTGACATTACCAAGACAACATAACTTGTCATAAATCTATCATAAACATTAATATCATGCCATTACCATTGTGTTATTCATATTTTTACTTTTATATTTAATTTCATTTTAAAATACAAATTCAATGTGTACCACTGTAGCTGAGGTCAAGTAAAAAATATTAATGACACTGTTATAAAATTCATGACACAATTATAATGATTATAATCATGTTTAAGGCAGACTTTTGACAAGTTACACTTAATGTTATCTTTGCATTTAAAATGACATTAAGCAAATGATACTTAAAAACAGTTGTCATAAGTATGCATAAAATCTCATTCACATTCATAATATTTGTCATGATTACAATGGTTTCATAGCAGTCTTTTGAACACACCCTTCAAGTAAAGTGTTACCCATACGTTTTATACATGTGATTTGTATGTCATATAAGTGATTTGTGTATATTGCAATATACCAGATTTCTATTTGCGAGTTACATCATAATCATCTTTAGTGTGGTAGACGTCACATCATTTAACCAATACTAAGGAGCATCTGAAAGCCCAACAACAACACCCTAATGTACCATTACACTCTCCAAGCATCTCCGACAGGCAGACGAGGCATACCTGACTTTGTTGACATTACTTATTAAGGCCGGGGTACAAGATGCTTCTGAAAAGCTCAAAGTTCATGACATTTCCAGCACTGTCTGTTTATTTCCCGGTATTTACTTTGAAGGTTAAACTGGCCTCTACCAGTAATTGCGCTGTTTCCTCCCTCATGATCATAGCAAATCAATGGTATAGACCTTTTCAGAGCACACAGATGTGTTTTAAAGGACTAATGCTTGATTCATCGCTCTGACGGATGGACTGAGGCTCTGCTTCAATCAAATAGTGCCTTCATAATAAAGGACATCGCTGCGCACAAAAGATGAAAGAAAAATGACCATTAGATGAGTAAACCCAATGCATTTTTCTCATTTATGGATTTTAGCCAAGAGACTGTATAGCTGTAATTTTTGAAAGCATGAGGGCATATGGAGACACCTTTTGTGTTGCTTGCTTTTCTCTGCAGTCCATTTGCAATGTTTCTTACACCGAAAACCTTGAGTTGCTTTTAGTTTGTTATAATTGTTAAATATAGGAGTAAATTAAAGGCATAGTTCAAGCTAAAATGAAAACTGTCAGTGTACTCTCCCTAAGTGTATCTAAGATGCAAGTAACGTTTTCCGGTAGAACATTTAAAGATTTATAGATGTAAATGTGGTTTTGGTGATTCATAAAATGCAAGTCAATGACTATGAGCACTTTATAAGTTAAGGAAACATATAGAGGCAAAACTAGACACATAAGGAATATGAGGATAATAACAGATAGTCAGTCACGTCATAAGGCCTCAATGCATCATCTGGAGCCATTTGTTTTGCTTTGCCTCTATATGCTTTTTTGACTCTCAAAGTGCCGGTAGCTGTTGACTTTTTGACATTTTATTTATCAAGGGCCACATTTAGTGTTCTGCTGAAGAAAAGGGTGAGCAAATTAACAGCAAATCACAAATGACAAAGAGTAAATAACAAAACAGAAATTACAAAACAGAGATGCACCAACATGACATTTCTTGTCCGAAACCAAAAATTCTAAAGGCTCTTGGTCGAAAACTGAAATCAGAACTGTTTTGTAATAATTATTTATTATCTTATTAAAATATAATAAAGAAAAATATGTAAGACACAAAACAAATGTTTATATGCGGGGGTCAACTTAAATACTTAATGTTGTCTCAACACAAATCAATTGTGTGGAACAGCATTTTTTACAGTGTAAATTGATTGCGTAAATTGATCTCAAACTGATTTTAAATTACCCACACTCATAAAATAACCACATTTTATAACATATTTAAGTCAAGAGGAATCAAGAGGAACAAGTATAGCACATAGAAATTTCTTGACAAACTTAACTCTTCTAGTGAGTGTGCAGTTCATGCATAAAGAGCAGACTTTTGCCTATTTTAGACTTTGACTGCATGCGAGTTACAGCTGGAGGGAGTGTGAAACCAGCATGCTGGGCAGTGCGGTGCAGCATAAATATTATTGTTATTATTATTTTTGGCTCCTATATTTTGTCTGCTTTTTTCTTACTTACTTACTTTTTTTACAAAACTGGCATTTTTGGACGATAATATTTGGTGGTGGAAACTTTCCATTGGGCCAAACTTCAGTGCATCCCTAGTGTTAATGTATTTTCATTGAATGTGTGCATTATTTTAAAATGGTTGAAATTGTGGAATCGGGGCTGTGTGTCACTACTAACAATATCACGATAGAGTACATATGATGTATCTGGACAATACATAATAGAACTTGTTTTGAGCAGTATTTAGTAAAGTTAATATTTGTTCATTGATTATTGAATAGCAATTGCCTGAACCCGACATTCTCTGCAATGCTATTTGGCCTCAAATCCTGACATATAAAAAATGCATTAAAGAATGTGTTATCTTCTGAGAGTGCTGAGACATGAATGAGAGTTTGGAGTTAAATATATTGGGCAAGGTTTGCTGCTTCTGAGATGACAGGTGTGTGCTGCTGCTATACCTTCTCTGTCCAAGGCTGGCTGCTCTAGATGATGTTTGCTCATATGCAGAGAGAGGTTTGTTGAGTTGCTTGAATACTTAACTTTTGCTTTGCAGTTCTTGCTTGTGGCATGACTAACATCCCACTCTCCGGTTGAGTGTAAAATCCAAAATTGTCCCATACTTTTGATGTTACTTTTGTTGGCAGCGGCAAGATCCTCTGAATTATGAGCTGCTGCTAATGTTACATTTAATATTTAGCAGGAGGCATTCAGCAATTCATCAAAAGGCAAAACACACAAGAAGTGCTGATTATACAAAGGAACTGTCAGTGCTTAGAGAATTAGGTGCTAGAGTGGTGTTTCTATAGGGGGTTTGTCAAGCCCACTCACCTGTGTGAGGCACACTCAGTTTGAGAGAGAAGATGGAGTCCTGGTTTTGTTCACAGAGGTTCAGGTGATCACAGAAGAGGGTTTTTTAGTTGTCGTTTGAAGGATTCCAGTAAATCCGGGGTTGGGAATGGGAAGTGGGAATGGGAAGATCATTCCACCAGTGTGGAATACTGAATAAAAAGGTATTGGAAATTGACCTAAAAAAAGTGACAAGGTTGTGCTCACTTTCTGACTGGAGGGTCCTGGAGGGGATGTTGACCTTGGAGGAGCAGGTGGAGGTGGAGGGTGCAGTACCAGTCGCTGTCCTGTAAGCAAACATCAACGATTTGAAGTTGATACTGAACTTTAATTTAATGTTGCTAAAATGGACACTCGATGGCAGCAGCTGTAATGATATGTGCATTGTCAGCAGTTCATGACAGTCCAGTTCATCGCTGTATCCCTATTCCAGCCTCGATTTCACATAAACGTAAATGTAGAAACTTAACTATTTTACATATTGTCAGAAAAGTGTCTGACTCATACAAATTCATGATTTTAGGAGAAAATTGTACTAAAATGTAGAAATGAGATCATACAAATACATATGAATGTGCCACTAATTAAAAAAGTTACAAAGTGCCATAAGAATGCGTTGGGTATTCTGAAAACAGCATGGACATTTTCACTGGAGACATTTCACTATTAATTGTAGTATTTCAAAACTCATAAACATTAACCATTCAAATTGAATTGTCAAAATAATGAGTTGGCTTAAAATACATATGTAATGAGCATTTTTCAGATAATATAATTTCTCTTCAATAAATGTACATCCACAAGGGAAGTGGTTTAAATTTGGTCGGATATTCAATATTTTCCAACAGCTTTTTATTTGCTTTCATGCTTTACTGTTTCAAATAGAAACTTCCATAGAAACGCACGTGTTCATTTCCCACTGTCTATTACCTTGCAAATTAAAAAGACCTTTTTGCACTTAAATGACACCTGACATAGTTCACACTGTTCTCCATCAGTCTAAATAGTAATTTAAATCTAAACACTACATTCCCATTACTGATTTGACAGTGTCAAGCTATGCATATAATCATTTTCATCACAGAATGAAAGAATCCGACCTGTGACCTTGCGGATGCCAGCACCATCATCTGCTGTATGTAAATGTTTTACATGGCATCGATGCAGCAGTGATTTCCGAGTGTTTAATATTAGTTTATGCATTAGTGCATCAAAAGAGCAATTACTCATTGTATTACTTTTAACCACCTACAGTCATGCATAGAATTTCCTCCTTTCTATTCACCTTAGTTTCAACCAATCTCACGGCAATTGGTAACTTTTTGATTTAGTTGCTAGTTTGTATGATTGTGTACGATCATCACCCAATGACACTTGGATTTAGGGGTTTAGTTGTTTCCATCCAATTGACATCATTTAAATTTGTATGAATTAACCACTATTCAGACAATATGTAAAATACTTATGTTTTCTTGTGTGATTGGGCTAATTTTTTGCATAAAAGTTTTGTCACTTATTATCCCAGTCACTTCCATTCAAAACAGCTCATTATACCCATGGATGTTGCCAACTGTAATTTTCTTATCATAATATTTTTATTTTATCATAATATTTTATTTTATTTTATCTTAAATACAGTAAGTTGTAGCACAAGCAGTTCAACCATTTACTGACATTTGTTAAACAATCTTGGTGGACGTGTGTGTAATGTAATATAACGTAATGTGTAGGTATATAGCACATTCATCGTATATGGCCATACACCCAAAGCACTTCAAAATCAAGTGGGGGGTGGGGGTGGGTATCTCCATACCAACACCAGTGTGCAGCATCAACTTGGATGATGCGACGGCAGCCACAGGACAACGGCGCCAGTGCGCTCACCATACACCAGTTATAGGTGGAGTGGAGAGACCGTGATAGAGCCAATTCGGTGGATGGGGATGATTGCGAGGCCATAATGGGTAAGGGCCGATGAAGGGAATTTGGCCAGGACACCAGGGTTACACCCCTACTCTTTACGAAAGTGCCATGGGATTTTTATGACCACATCGTTGACCATTGTTTTATGACACGTCTTTTTGAACTTTTTGGTTTTTAGATGACATAATAAGTTAAATGAACTTCAACTTTTACATGCAGCACTGCTCATCTGTGTCAGATCCACTTTTCTGACAATATATATATAGTTTTGTTTCCTTGTGACATTGGGGTCATTTTTCACGCAAGTACAAACTCAGCCATTGTAACTTAAACATGTCGAGACTTTTGGTCTCATTTACTCCCATTTTTTTGTTTTGTTTCTCAAAACAGCTCAATATATTGATCCATGTTGCCAACTGTTATTTTCTTATCATATTTTTATTTTTATGTAGGTTGTAGTGCAAGAGGTTTGACTTTTAGCTGACATTTGTTAATCATTTGCTATAGTAAGTTAAATGAACTTCAACTCACACAGCATTACTCATTGGTGTCAGTTTCAAAGCAGTAGACCAATCAGAAGTACTCATTGCTAGTTTTTGTTTACAGACGTTCAGTGGTGTTTTTAGACACAAAGGCACTTTTTTTGTGAATGGCTCCTAACACATTAGGAAGAGCTTATGGTCACGTTGTAAAATAAGGGGGATTTTCTGAATTATGCATTTTAATGATCAATAAAAATATGTGTAATCTTTTGACGCTGTTTCTCCATCGACTTTGATTTCATTGCATGAGCAAAACCTGAATTAAAGTCTCGTATGGCACTGAGGATGAAATGTGTTTTGTTAGGATTTGTTTAATTTATTTTGCTGTGTTACATTTGGTGAGATAATCGTAATGACACACCTCAGCAGTCACTGTATGCTTTATGGCATTCTATTTCATATCAAGATGATTGACTTGCTTGAGTGTTTTAAACAGTAAGCAGGAGGGAAATGAATGAGACAAATGTTGTGAATACCAAAACGCCGTGACACCGAACGGGAGCTTCTCATTCTCATTCTGTTTGTTTAATGACCTTGCATGAGTTCTAGATGTATTAAAGCATTTCATGTCAAAGGCAAAGTCTCTTGAGCTACAGTACATACAACTTTTGCCCATGTTTTTATCATTTACATATATTAAGAGCACTGGTTCTTAATTGTTTTGAGGTCTTCTGTTTCCTTTCCTCGCGTAAAACTGATTCAAACAGATGGTTAGTTCGGAAACGAAAATTCTGTCATTATTTACTCACCCTTGAAACCTGTTAACTGTACTATTGGTTAGACTCTATTAAGGGGTTGTAAGGTTTTTAATATAGTGTAAGTGCTACTTATGCTTATCAAGGCTGCTGTTTTACTATTTGAGTATATTTTAAGAGATATTTTATTCCTGCGATCACGATACTTCATAAATAATATGCTTATGTCAATTGTATGCTAATAATAAACTTAATAAACATTTGTAGTTGGTGATTCATTACACTGTGGTGACCCCTGATAAATCAGGGACTAAGCTGAAAGAAAATGAATGAATGAATGAACATTTATTTTTATAATAAAAATATAATCAAAAGAAAAAATATACTTTAAAATATATTCTAAAAAAATCATATATTTATGTTAATATATATTATATAATATTTTCCAATCTT
>CAIGQW010000272.1:3307320-3318034 GCA_903798125.1 Danio choprae
TATATATATATATATATATATATATATGCGCAATGCTCACTTATATATGCGCAAGATTAACCTTAACACAATATAATTTTTTCAAAAAATGTACTGTATTTTTCACAAGCCTGAGCTGAAATCTATTCACTCAATCCACTGGCATTAAGCTTAACCTGTGAATATTGATATATATGCATGCTCAGAGACACTGCTATATTGCATTAGCTGAGGTCTTGCTTAAACCTACATATGCAATTATTAACTGGGCAGTTATAATTAATCTGAGCCTCATTGGTGGGATGTTGGTGTAAGTGCTGATGTGATTGGTATTTCAGATGAAAAGCATAAGTCAGTGCGATGAATCTGCAGGGACAGATACTGCCTCATTTCCTCAGTTCAAATTCATGTCATCGCTGACACTGGTAATGAGCTCTGCCCAGTCAACAATCCTCCTCATTCTTTTTAGAATTCACAGTTTACTCTGTTTAGTTATGAGCTGTTATCATTACAATTGAATCAGTATGTGTCTTTATGCACAAGATATTTTGTCAAAAATAACAATTAAAAAGTTAAAATTGCCATATATGAAAGTTTTGTCATATCTTTATTTATTAATTAACTTAGTACTGTGCTTTTTAATTATTAGTGCTTAATTGAATTGATCTGTATTTGTTCAATAATGTTTTTTATGTAATTTGTTTTGCATTTTAATGGAATTTTTTTGTTACTAAAATATATTTATGCAGTTGTTATTATCCATTTCTTAACTGCTAACCTTTTCAGCATAGACCTAACATAAGACATAAACTTAAACAGTGATAAATCCTTGTGGATTATTGAAGCTATATATAGTCATTTAAATTTATAGTTACGAATCAAATCTAAACACTGTTTAATGTCAGATGATAAAAATGTATCCAGCAAGTTTCTTGTATTTAAAAAAACAAGCAAACATATTATTACTACACATGTAATCACTTACTTTTATATATAGTTTATTTTTTCCTTCTAAACTTCCATATCACTTCTCTGTGCCCCCCTTTCAATGATAGTTGCATTTGTAGCCATTATTGCATAGTTCTTAAATAAATCTCACTAATTTTTAAATCTGGCTACAGCCTTGAATCTAGTGGCTAGTTCTTCCTCAAAATATTGACTGTTTCGGCCATGTATCTGTAAACACAATTTCTTTTCAAGGTGAATGGAGCATAAGTTACAAGAAATTGCACAGCAGCAGCCAATCAGAATAGAGCTTGCATCAGATGGTCACAGTGGGCCTGAGACAGACTAGAAATGGATTTGTCTCCTGATGTACTGGATGAAGTAATTGACAGTTGAACCAGAGAGACCAAAATTATGCACCGAGCCATCCATTAAAGTCATTAAAAGTCCATTAATAACATTTTTTAAGCATCACATTGTGTTCTAATCACATTCCAGTGTCAATCAATTCTGTTCACATAATGTATGCGACAGAACTACAACATGCAACAAGTTCGATCACAAATCACAGTCAATCACTCCAAATCACAGTCAATCAGAAGAGTGAGCGGGGGACTCTCTGCTGTTTGAAAGTACATATCAGTGGTTCCATGTAGAACTGTGTAATCTTTCCATTAAAAAACAAGCTCCACTGGGTCAATATACATGGCCGGGCTGCTACAGCCAAACCTTTGTTCACTTGTGCCAATGCCAAATGTCAGTTTTAAAGGTGCCCGCAGCAAAATTATTGGCTTGTGGACATGTAATGTTCTCTGATGAGTCCACCTTCACTGTCTTTCTCACATCCGAGAGAGTAACGGTGTAGAGAAGCCCGAAAGAAGTGTACCACCCAGTTTCATGCCTAGAGTGAAGCATGGGGGTGCATAAGTGAAGGTTTGGGCTGCAATATCATGGCATTCCCTAGGCCCAATACTTGTGCTAGATGGGCTCATCACTACCAAGGACTACCAAACCACTCAGCATGACCATGTGCACTCAATGATTCAAATATTGTATCCTGAAGGTGGTGCCATGTATCAGGATAATACTACACCAACACACACAGCAAGACTGGTGACAGAGTGGTTTGATGAACATGAAAGTGAAGTTGAACATCTCCCATGGCCTGCACAATCACCAGATCTAAATATTATTGAGCCACTTTGAGGTGTTTTGGAGAAGCGAGTCAGGAAATGTTTTCCTCCACCAGCATTACGTAGGGACCTGGCCATTATTATGCAAAATTAGATTATATTCTGAGATTATACAGTGCCTATAGAAAATCATACCCTGTGAAAATCTATACTTGTCACATAGAGAAAAAGTTGATCAAAAGTGTTTAGTTAATCATAACGGTTTGAAAAAAAATAAGAATCCATTACAAGTAACATTGTCTTGTGAACCATTAAATAAGGTCACATGATACATGAACAATGAAAAAATGTATTACTAATTTCCTAATTCTTCTCATTTCCTGTCTTGGCACAGGCAAATGGCTTAATTCTGCCGTCAGCGTAATACGGATCATGAATATTTCAAGGACTCCGATGTTCTTCTGGGAGGACGTCAGACCATTAATGACCAGTCAGCAACAGGAACTGGCCTCAGAGAAAGCCTATTAAGAGTTAACCATGAAGCATCCACACATACATCATGAGCGTGGGTGGAGGTGAACAGGGCTGGCGGTAGTAATGCAACTAAAACCAGCACTTGAATGAATTATAACTCCTTCAAAATGACACCTTAAAAATGTGTTATCATTTCAGCCATACATTCATCTTCCAGCCGTTCGCTTCTAATGAATGATTTATTCGTGCACAAACTCCGCTAGACATTTGTCAACATGTATATTGTGCATTTATAAATGACCCACTCGCCCTCATAGATTCATCATGTGTTGTCTTAGCTGTAATTGCAACATATGAAATTAAACAATAACGATCTGTTGGTATTATCGATCGGGCCTGAAAGAACGTGAACAATTAAGACAATTGACTAGCCCGAAATAGACTAGAAGGCTGGCGAACGATGATAAATGAACTTTACCTCTCTGAGAAATGCTGTATTTTGATTTAGAGCAGAGTGCTGGCAGACTTTATGCGTAGTTGCTCAAAGAGCTCCTCAACAGAGACTATAAAAAGATGAAAGGTCCCAGACTTGTCAATCTCCAAACTCATTTGTGTTGGAACTGAAACATCTTTTGCACCTTAGCGGTGCCACAGTATTTTTGGTCTCATTTACTTCAGATACGGCCCTGGGAGGAGGAGGAGAGCTCAAAGAGATGATGTCTCCTGGATGCTGGCTTCAGTTCAGAGAACGGTGGTCCGACGCTCGCATTTCAAGCTGCGATTGCACAACATCACACGCTTATGAAGCAAATAGGACCATGAAATTCTATAGGTGCATCCCAATTTGCATTCTTATACACTATCCAGTGCCATTTGGTAGTATAAATAGTGCAAGTGGCTTGCTCTGAAATGAGAAGGCAAAATTTAGTCTTTTTTCATTTTAAATTCACGTTGCAGTTATATTTAAAGACTTTTTAAGGGCTAAATCACCCCTCAAAAATAATATTATTATTAATTATCATTCTTTTGTCTTTCCGAGCCCCTGAGACTTTTGTATTTTTCAGGTAAAATAAACTAATTATAGTATCAAGAAATAAATAGCAACAATAACCGATACAATTCAGTATTTGTATCTATGAAATATTTGATTTAATACATTTCTGAAGTTAGTATATTTCTCATTAACACTATTATTCATTCAGACTGTTTTACGGATGCAGAACATGCATGGCAACAAGAGGCTTTCGAGGATCTATTGCTGGAACAGCACTACAGGACAATCACAGTGTAATTGAGGCATTTTCTCATTCATTCTCAATTACGCTCCACCAAACATACAACACACTTTAGGGGTTCTAAACTCAATGGGCACTTCATTAGTACAAGTGTTAGGGCCATATTTGCTAACATATTTAGAGCAATATTTACTTTCTTTAGCAACAAAAAAAAGAAACAAACAACAACAGTACTCTCTAAAGACATGTGCATCTCAGAACAGAGACCGGTAGAATATGCATCTTAATGTAGGGCCAATGACTTGATACAATAGTAATACAGCTAAGCTTACTGTAGTTTCTCTAACACTGATTAATAGGTATGCAACTGATATTACCCTTGACTCTCAAACAGGCAACTTTTATAGCCATGCCATTGTTTTTGTTTGTGTGTTTATTTATTTTATGACATTAACTTTTTATAGTTAGCTGAACAAACAGCAGAGCATTAGAACATTGTATGTCAATTATTTAGAACATTAAATATAAAACTGCTGTCTAAAGCATTCAAATCACTAAACGTTAAAATCACTAAATAAAAAAAAGACTACATTTAACCACAGTTGCTGTACGATACAGTCAGTGACTCAGTTGAGCTTACACTGTGCTACATTTTATTTACCCATTGCGTTACTCCCATTACAGCTGCTACCATACAAGCAAACGCGTATGTAGGTTTAAAATTCTACAGAGAGCACATTTAATGTCAACAAGTATTTATTATTATTATATTTTTTTGCAAAATACATATTTTCCTCTATGCTCAGCTGCACTCGTCTGCTCCTGACAGACAAATGTATGTTTTTTTCATGATATGTAGATTTACATATGGAAAGTATATTTGTGACATGTCAGTTATGCACTGAGGAAAACTCAATGTGTATTTTTTTTTTCTCAACTGACCATATTACTGTACATACTGTATTGTATGGTAGCTTATTTCTGCTATTTGTTACTTCTGGTTTCAGGATTTTGACTTTTTTTGACATTTCACAAATATGACTTTCTTTTCTCAGAAAACTGTTCAAATAACAAGAGAATACTCAGAAAAATGTTATCTGTACAATTCTGACTCTCAGAATTACATGACAAACTTGCAAGAAACAGTCAGAATAATAGACCTGGGTAATTTTTTTTTTTTTACTGTTTACTGGTAGTTGTGTCATTGTTTACTACCACAAAAACACATCTTAACCCATATTGTGCTGATGTTAGTGCAGTACAATACGGGCATCTTATTATCACCAGCTTTACTTGTTTGCATTTTCACTGGATTATACTCTGCTATACACATTATAGAATGAGCTGCTGCCGCATCTGTGATCTTTCATTTGCACATTGTCAGTAGATCAGAACTATACACTTCTACTGGAAGTGTAGCTTCCATTTATGGAATTGCGCTTTCACACTTATTTGCCCTGTTTAGTAAACCTGGCCCATATTTTTGTTATATTTGGATTCTTTAATTTTGTTTTACTTTATCTGGGGAAAAGCCCATTTACAAGTAGTCTGTTTACATTGAATAATCTAAAAAGAAGACTCCACTTTAAATACCTGAATTCATTCATTCATTTTCCTTCGGCTTAGTCCCTTTATTCATTAGGGGTCGCCACAGCGAAATGAACCGCCAACTTATCCAGCATATGTTTTACACAGCGGATGCCCTTCCAGCTCCAACCCAGTACTGGGAAACATCTATACACACTCATTCACACACACACACTACGGCCAATTTAGTTTATTCAATTCACCTGTACCGCATGTCTTTGGACTGGGGGGGAAACCGGAGCACCCGGAGGAAACCCACGGGAACACAGGGAGAACATGCAAACTCCACACAGAAATGCCAACTGATCCAGCCAGGGCTCAAACCAGTAACCTTCTTGCTGTGAGGTGACAGCGCTAATCACTGAGCCACCGTGTCGCTCTGAATACCTGAATGATGCACTTAATTGAATTATTGTTATTATTATTATTTTTTAAGCGGTAGTAGTCGTAATTGTTGACATTCCATGTATTCAACTGACAGCTTACCTATGAGAAGGTCTGTCAGACATTCTAGATGTAAAAAAAGCTTATATGCTATAAAGTGCATAGTGTATGGTCTATAATTTGGGACACAAAATATGAAAAATCATGGTATTGTTTTAGGCTTAATCATACTCGTATTATAATTTGACAATACAGATAATTGTGTAGGATGGTTTCATTAAAAAAAACCTCAATATGTCAGCAATTACAATATTATAAATGTTCTGGTTCTGCTTATGTTGCATCATTATCCCAATTAATTTCAGTGTGTATCAATGGCACTGTCATAACACAATATGTTATCATTCGCTTTCGAGCCACAGACAGAATAGCGCTCGCATTAGAGCGTTGCGGAAGTTAAGAGCCAAAGCTTTCATTGTCCAACAGGGAATGGATCTGAACCACCCACAAAGAAAATGCTTTATGGATGGCCTCCCAAATCTGGGGCCAGAAAACTGCCCGCTCTCTGGTGAGTTTTCCAGTTAATTGTGTCAGTGTTTTAGATTCATTGTCATTCGTTATTGGGTGGCTTCCAGAGTGTTATGTATTCAAACAGACATCCAGCTAGGTTAGTAGTATGCTTGTGTCATGCTTTGCCAGCCCGGTGTAACTTCGTATTCAGTTTACTTGCCTCCTCGGAGCTATTTTTCTCTCCTGCTTTAAAGGGTTCATTGCAAAGCTGCAGGATATAATGGGAACATTACCATGGAATAATGAGAAGCAGGCTTGCGCAGGATGTGGCAGAAATGCAAATGGCTGGAAGGACACCCAAACGCAACGCCAAATACCTGCATTTCAACTCATAGATGATCCATTAAAGCGGAAATAAAGAGTAATCCAAACAGAATTTCTTAGCAAATTGTCAGATTAATGATGTTATACAACGCTGAGGCGTACTTGTTCATTAGCATTAAATCCGAGAGCTTAAATAGCATAGGCTACAACTTATTTTTGTTGACGCAGCTGCTAAAGAGCCGTAGATGATGTGTACAATGGCAGACACTGAAACCATTCCCGTAGAAGTCATTAAAATGAGTTCCAATGTTCAATTTTCAGTGATTAATAATTAAAATTCTGCTGTGCACCACACACAATATTCTGCTGTGCACAGCATTTGCAACACATTGTCACATTTTATTACCGTCTGTCATGTTTATCTTTATATATTTTTAAAGAAATGTTTATGGTGTGATTATTTGACACAATATATTACTATATTGTTACTAAAATCCCAATTTCCTTGTAAATGTTCACATTAATGACGTTAAACATTAGTGAGGTGTGCTTGTTCATTAGCATTTAATCTGAAGCCTTACATTTTTTGTATTAAGGTTCAATATTATTTTTTAAATACAACAAGAACCTACAACAAGACTTATAATCAACATTTCTAAGAGTGTAAATCAGCTAAAATTATCTTAAAGTTTGTTTTTTTTTAATGCAAAATTGTGGCCCTTTTTTTGGGAACCTGTTGGTCTCTAAACTTGAGTATCCCTGCTCTACAAGTGAAACTATGGCTGCATTTGAAATCACATACTTCCATACTATATGGTATGCTAAAAACAGTATGTGAGCTGAGTAGTATGTTCGAATTCATAGAATTCGAAAAACAGTATGGGAGAAGTTCCCGGATGACCTACTACTTCCGGCGAGATTCTGAAGTGTGCATCCGATGGACGCTACGGTATCCCATGATGCACCGCAAAAAAATTCATAAATGGGAATGAAGTGACGCAACTGATGCTAATAGGTCACGTGATCATGACAAAATGGCAGATGTAGTATGTCCGAGTTCCATTCATACCTTACATTCATACTGCATAGAACGTTCTTTTCTAACGGTCGAGTAGTACATTTCCAGCGCCTAGACTGCAGCTCCACACAGGAAGTTTGGCCAGAAGAAAAATGATCATGTCCAACAGAGCCTGGTTTCTCTCAAGGTTTTTTTTTCCCTTCACTTTGTCAATTGGTGAAGTTTTTTTCCTCGCCACTGGCTTGCTCGGATCGGGACTTGTGGAGCTGCGCTTTGGTGGATTTGCTCTTCAGTGTTTGAACTTTCAGCAGTGAAACTTAAACCACACTGAACTGAACTGAACTAAACTGAACTTCAGCTATGAAATCTGGACTTTACTAGAACATGTTAAGCTGCTTTGACACAATCTACATTGTAAAAAGCGCTAAATAAACTTGAATTGAATTGAATTTAAATTTAAATGCAGTACCTACTGAGTAGTAGGTGATATTGGACACCGTGTATGACTTTTATCCAAAAGATGAATATATATATATATATTTTTTTTTTTTTTTTCTGCTCTGTAATTCAAAATACTATACTGTAAACAAAAATACTACACTTAAGCAAACAAGCAGCATATAATAAATATAGCAACAAAATCTAATGCAGAACACCGCTTTTGGCCAAATTTGGGGCTTGTAGCATTAAAGCCCTAGGAGGAGATAGAGTTGGTATTTTTGGTCTTAGAAAAAGGAATAATAATAATAATAATAATAATAATAATAATACGTTTAAGTAGTATAACAGTATGTTGGCTTTCTCAAGTCAACAACAACAACATAATAATAATAATAATAATAAACTGTCATGTTTCTCTTTATATTTTTCTCTCTCATTTCCTTGTGATTGTACATATTTTAAAGGGGATTTTATGGTTGGTTTAGTGTGATTGTTGACACAATATATCATTTTAACACTCCATTGTTACGAAAATCTCATTTGTTTTCTCCAAATTGTCACATTAATGACTTTAAACAAGAGTGAGGTGTCCATTAGCATATAAAGAGATGCTTTATATAACGCATTATTATCCTTATTTTCGCTTTCTTGATGCAGCTTTTGAATTAATGGTCATAGATGAAACTGTCTATGGCTGCACTGAAACCATTCCCAAAGAAGTCATGACTAAAATGGCATCCAATATCAACAAATAGCTTCACCGCACACCATCTCCCACCACCATCTTCTCCCATAAGGCACGCTTGTGAATAAGCATTGGCTTGTGAATTGATTTTAAAATGGGAAATGGTTATTTTTTTACGCACTGGAGCCTGAAAAAAGAGAAAAACGATATCTATAGCTGTCTGGCCCTTATATGTGCAGTAAAAAATCTTTTGGATTTTTATTTTCCTCAACGATACAGAGTCCTTTATGTTGTTGAAGCCAGCAATTCACACATACTGATCTAAAAATAATAACAAAACACAGATAATAATTGAATACATTAGTATTCATCTCCCTCGCTCTAGCCGTTGTGTTCTTCAGATAGGTCAGGTGATGCACGCGCCTGTTCACCTTTAAACTGCTGATGCTCCTAGTTTGAGATGACTGTTTATGAATAAGTAATTTTTTAGATGCATATCATCAACACAGTCTCATGGGTATACATAATTTTATGCAATAGGTGATTCTGTGTAGATGAAACATACGTTGAAATATAAATAAATAAATAAAAAAAAACAAGTAAAATGACCCACTTTAAAGACCTTCAGCTATACTGTGTTCAGTTGTCATGTCAGCAGTGGTGTAAAATAATAAATTACTAATACTCAAATCACTGCAATTGAGTAGTTTTTCTCAGGGCTTAACTAAGTAGTTTAAAAAAAAAGTGTGTACTTTGACTTTACCTGAGTACATTTTTAGAGCTGTATCTGTACTTTTATTGCACTATACCTGCAGTCACTATATCGTATATGTTTTATTTCTACGCTGATTGGCTAAGCAGATTAATCAGTCCCATGATTCTCATCCAATCAAATTGCGCATAGAAAAATCCCATCAGAGACGGACCGATCTCAAGACGCAGATATTTTGTTGACCGTATTCTACAATGCGGAAGTGCGCTCATTTCTGCGATTGTTTTCAAACTTCCGATTCAGTCGCCTATGGGAGAAATGACTAGGAATAATAAATGAAAATGGTCAAACTACTTGCATTACAAACAATTGTGTTCATGACTACACATAAAAGGTATATTAATATAATAATAACATCAAGCAGCATAACCAGCGTTTTTTAACGTCTAAAAAACAATGGAAGTGAATGAGAACGGAAGCCTCGAGCCAAATAGATTCCAATGGCAGCAGAAATTCCAAAATGCAGCAGACTGTGAATGACGCCTTTTTACACAGGGCTATGTAGTTTTGAATTGTTTTCCCTTAATAATAAAATTAAACATTAAAGTGTGACAAATATACTAAATAAATAGGAAATCAGTAAGACACAAAACTTTTCACACCACTATATATACACATACAACTATTTATTTTTTTCTGTAAATGAGACAAGGCTAGTATGAATAATCTGGAGTGACTCTGATTTGGGTTACTTCAGAACCTAAACTTTTCTCTCCGCTTCTGTGTGACTATTACATTTTAGGGGGTATATTTTTGGGTCATTGTCCTTTTGGAAGATTAATCATCGTCTAAGTCTCAGTACTTCAGCAGACTGCAGCATATTTTTTTACTCTTTCAATTTTTTTTTTCTTTTCTTCCTGCAGCTCCATTCATTTGCCCTGTCTATATGAACTGTAAAGCATCAACAAAAACTGCTACCTGTTATTCACTGTCAGGACTGTGTTCTAAAGTGTGATGTTAGGTTATCACCAAACGCAGCCTGAAGTGTTAAAGGTTCAAGAGATTTTTTTTTTCTTCTCACTGTACGAGGCAGGTTTATGAAGTGTGTCCTTGGTCTTTATGGTGTAGCGTTTTCCTGAAAATATAATACATTGGAGAGGTTTCTCTCAAGCACATTTATTTTCATTGCACATCAAAGCTCCAGAGATAATTTACCTGCAAAAAAGCAAGGACATGACTTTCAGTAAATTCATTAAATGTGCTTTTTACATTTTTTTTTTGTATAAA
>CAIGQW010000272.1:3331715-3347798 GCA_903798125.1 Danio choprae
ATTATTATTATTATTATTATTATTATTATTATTATTATTATTATTATACTTTTTTTTCATTATTATTATTTACAAATTTAGGTTGATTGAAGATGAAACAAATAAGTTGGCCCCAAGAAACTCAAGAATTGTGTTGTTTCAGCTAATTTTAAACCCACAATAAAATTATTTTTCGAGTCAATGTTGGTTTACAAAAACCCAGCATTTTGTAGAGTGTAAAACACAGAAAATCCTCTTCAAGAGACGGTTCACTTAAAATGATCGTGTTCAAATTCTGTTTTCATTTACTTACACTCATTGTATCCAAATCTATATAATGTCTTCTGTGGAAGATAAACAATGATGTATTGAAGAATATCTAATGCAATCTCAAAAACATTCATACAATTTGGATTTAGTTGCTCATCCACCAATTAGATGTAGGGTTAGGGGTGGGGTTTGGTAACACGCCTTTTAAAATTCATACATTTTTATTTGAATGACAAGGTATGATTTTCAATGAATGTGCCACTTTTCTGACAATATGTGAAACTGTTATGTTTCCTTTTGAGATAATATGAGCAACCACACAGTTTTAGTTGTCACTGACTTCAGTCATAGAGATAAACTGAGACATTTAATTCTTTTTAGAGTGAAGAACAAAAAGAAAACGTCTTAATTTCGTCTGTGGAACATTTAAAGAGATGTTTTGAAGATTTATGATGGACAAACAATTATTTTACTGTTGACTTCTACAGTGTACACAAGAATGAATTGTCACATTTGTCAAAATATATATTTTTTACTTAAACATTCATTCATTCATTTTCCTTCGGCTTAGTCCCTTTATTCATCAGGGGTTGCCACAGCGGAATGAGCCGGCAACTTATCCAGCATATTTTTTACACAGCGGATGCCCTTCCAGCTGCAAGCCAGTACTGGGAAACATCCATACACACTCATTCACACACATACACTACTGCCAATTTAGTTTATTCAATTCACCTATAGCGCATGTCTTTGAACTGTGGGGGAAACGGGAGCACCCGGAGGAAACCCATGGGAACACAGGGAAGAACATGCAAACTCCACAAAGAAATGCCAACTGACCATGCTGGGACAACCAGTGACCTTTTTGCTGTGTTGCCCTCACTTAAGCATATTTTGAAGAATATTGGTTATAGCATATTGTAAAAAAAACAAAAAAAAAACTGAGTTTGTGTATTGTTTATTTATTATTATTATTTTTTTTATATGGTGGTACACAAAAGATAGATTAGATTTTTGGGATCCAACATTGTCCCCTAAAGTCACAACTCGAAATGAGCCTGTTTTGTCTCTAGATAAAGAAACCAAAAAAATAAAAAAGATGTGACAAAAAATAAATAAATAAAATGGAACACCAAGCGTTTGGTCTGATAACACTTTACTAAATGGTCTGTGGGCAAAGAGGGCGCTTTGGCTCTTTGATGGATAGTTTAATGACACACACAACAACACACAGGATCCTTTATCTCAAGACGTCATCTTGGAAATTGCCAGTAATTTATCTAGTCTGGCTCGTCTCTCTCTACAAGACAGCTGAACACTTCACTGTAAAATATTATTAGGGTGTCATAAAGCTTTCCTCATATATTACAAAACGAGCCGCCCACATAGTCGATATTAAAAACAATTTTAGGGCAGTTCTTTCGCAATGCCGGTTTGTCCAGCAATTTGTAGGCTATTTATGAGCATTTCTCATTTTATGGTAATTTAGCAGTTATCAGTGATTGTTGAAGAGCAGGAGTTTGATCAAGACTGAGTAGGTGATCATTAGTTGGACCGGCTGCTCTGACTGGCATTTGGTAATTTCCCCTGATTGGCAGAATTCCCAGATTTTTTTTTTTCCGGCTGCATCTTCAGTGTGTGGAAATAAAGAGATTTCATGTTGTGTGTATGATTTCCAGCACTGATCATTTCTAATAGACGGATGGTTGGTTTGGTATTTTCACATTAATTAACTTGTTAAAAATGACTTAGCATGAACTAACAATAAACAATAATTCTATAGATTTCATTAATCTTATACTGTAGGTATTTTTAATATCAAAATGTACTATATATTTTAAAGGTCAAAAGATGTATGGGCTGTTTAGCAATTAACTACTAAAGTATTAATCTTAATATACACTCGTACATAAAAGATACACAAAGGATATACAGTGCTATATATATATATATATATATACACACACACACACACACACACACACACACACACACACACACACACACACAGTGCTCAGCATATACAAGTACACCCCTCACAAATCTATCTTTTAAATTTATATTTTTAATAGAAAGCTATACAATATTATATTTGTGCATATACATTAGATTAGTCAGTACTAAAACCAAATCTGGAGCTTATCTATCAAAATAGCTTACGATAACGGTACAAAAACTAGTACACCCAAATTTAAATGTTATAGAAAAATATTAAATACAAATTTAAAAAGAGGAAAAATCAAGAGAAGCAAAATTTTTTTTTGAAAGTTTGTGTGTGTGTGTGCGCGCGTGTGTGTGTGTAGCTCACAGATACACAAAAAAATTATATGGCAAAAAGTCATAACAACAAATGTTTTTCAACTTAACATTTTTTTTTGTTACTAATGACTTGAGATAATTAGAACATTTCATTTGATTCAAGTAAACAACTTGAAGCGGTAAGATTTTTTTTCATTTAAATTTTTTTTTTTTGCAGTGTACTACCCTTGCAATTTATTTTTAAGACAATGTTTCTTCATTGTGTTCATTTTGTAACCCTCATGAAGAATCTACTCAACATTTGTTTCTTCGTTGCCCATTCTCCTAGTTGTTTTGGTCAGATGTTACCGGTTTGATTTATTTATGTTGTAACAAATTGATAGAATTGACAGATATATCGTTTTAGATTCTTAAACATACTGTACTATTGCTTTCTCGTCTGGGTAAATTTCACCTCCATTTAGCCACAACCATTCATAGCAAACCGAATGTCAGAATGTTTTCAATTGATTTGAATGTGCTTTTCACATCTTTAAAAAACATGTCCAAACCTTTGAGCAAAGATGCTTCAAAAACCTTTAACGTTCTTGAATTTTTTTTTGGATGATAAACTGGGATAGCTTTGTTGTTTTTTGTTTGTTTCTTTTTGTTTCACTGTGGAATGTTTAAATCTCTAAAATTAAAAATTAAAAATATATAATCTGTCAACAAAATGACACATTGAAACACAGAAACCACACTGCCTACTAGTGTTTGGGAAATGTTTTATTGCCAGAGCAGCACAGACAGAACACAGAAGTATAAATGCTCACAATGGCATTGGCTACATGTAATGCATAATGTGGCATAGGATACTGCGGTCACTCAAAACAAAAGTTTAAATCCAGCTTAACTTTTGTTTTGTTTTGTTTAGTTTATTATTTTTTTTCCCAAAAATTGGAAAATGGGTTTCGAAGCAGAAGTTAAAAAAGGCACAATTGTCATTTGTGTAATCACTTAAAACGGTGATGTATGCTCATGCATAGTATGTTATTAGCCAATGAAATGTAAGCACGAACAAACATACACATGGCTGATTTATTCTCCATGCCTCCACAAGTTTGCTTGAGTGCATGGGGCAAAGATGACATCATCACAGAGTTGGCAGAAGTTTGCTTTGAGACTGTGTGCCCTCATTTCAGCTGGCGGTGTGCACAGCATTTTTTGTTACTTCAACCATGATTCCCCATACAAAGATGTACAACTTGGAGCTGAGTTTGCCACTATGATTAGAAATTCAAAACAACTGCCTGATTTAGTCCTTCACATTTTTTTTTAATCTTTAAAGAAAATCAATGCATATAATCTTTGCACACAATGTCCAAAGCATTTAAAGTAAATATTGTTTAAATGTTATTGTATATGATGTTTTAAATTAAGTGCTTAGTTAGCTTGGATATATAAATCTAGCTTAGATGACTCATTTGCGCTAAAACCAAACATTATCATGAGTGTTTCCAAATTAATCCACAGCCTGGGATGTGCAGGGTGGTGCCTTCAATCCCATAGAGTCCAGGGTCCGTGCTAGGTGAGGTGCCGGTCAGGGGTGCTCAGTGGGAGAAGAGAACACAGCGAGAGTCCTGCTGTCATCATGCTCGCCATCTTCCTCAATGGCATCGGTTAAATACTCTTCTCCGAACGAGCAGAAGCTGTCCTTGATCGGCACGTATGGGGTGCTGATTGGGGTGAGGGAACCATCTCCATGGCGATGCTGACACCGCTCTGGTCGGTTCACCACAATAGCTGTGTCTCATTTCAGGGGCTGCATCCTCCAAAGGATGCATTCGAAGGGCGCTGCGTCATCGCGTCGTACAACCTGTGGATCCTTTCGCGGCCTCGAACATCCCAAGATTCATTGCGCGCTGATAACGGCAGGACGTTTTTAAGAGAAAACTCTGAATTAAATGGTCTGAATTAAAATGAATTGGGTTCAATTTACTTGGATATCTAAACGCATCAAAAAACAAAGAGTATGAAATGTTTTACTAAAAAGTGATTTTATAGACAGTTTACATATTTATGTGTACATGTATGGATCAGAGGAAATATATTTCTAGCTTCTGTAAACCTTGCTTTGCCTTCAGATCGCTTAAAATAAGTTTTAAAATCTCTTTGAAAAAAAGTTATTACAAATTGTATTACCGCTTATTAACGGCAGCTCTTATGGTTGCTAGGTGACGAGATCTGTCCTCTATAAGCTAGATCGTCTCATTTAGCCTATCCAGTTCACCTAAACTGCATGCCTTTGGACTTGTGGGGGAAACCGGAGCACCCGGAGGAAACCCACACCAACACAGGGAGAACATGCAAACTCCACACACAAATGCCAACTGACCCAGCTGAGGCTCGAACCAGCGACCTTCTTGCTGTGAGGCGAACATGCTACCCACTGCGCCACCGTGAGGCCTCAGCTAATATATTATTAAATTATTTCATTCAGCAACTCAGAGATGACTTCTTCACCGCTTTTCATCATTACAATCACTCAGTCGCCCCCTGTTGTTACAAATAACAGTACAACAGCGAGTGTGTCATATGAAAGCCTCCACAATTTGTGGATTTGTTCACTCAGCTCTTGATGGTGTGACATCATCAATCTTTAAAATATCTTGATCACGAGATCACAGCTTCTTCTTGAAGTCATGTTATTTTTACATTATGTATCATCTACACCTTTTTTACAAAGGTGTTTGACACGTGAACTTGATGTTTCCTTCTGCTGAATAAAAACGTTGCTGTAAGACCATGCTGTTATTCTTTACTCTTCACTGCCTCATCGTATACCAACTGAATGTGTGCGGATGTATTTTAAGTGTTTCATGTATGTAGTTAATAAAACCTTACTTGTATCAGTCTGGAGGTTGTTCATTGTCTTGCTCAAAATAGTTTTTTAATTCATGCTTTAAGTAGTTTTGTACAGTAACAAATTTATTTTTAAATTAATGTTCTTTCAACTGATTGCTTTACTTTATACCGAGGCATCAAGTAAACGTGTACAGCTTATCTAAAAATTGTTATGACTAATTATTAATATTTTCCTCAAAAATAAAGCTAAAGTTGCTACAATATGCAAATTTACTATTCTCTTTTATTTCTGCTATGATTATTGTTATTATTATTATTATTATTATTATTATTATTATAGATATTTTAAAATAATCTAGAGGTTTTTTTTTCTTTCTTACATTTCTCTAGAACATTATAATCACTGCAGGTGTAATGAACATTTCAACACCTTCACCATTCTCTCTGTCTCATTTTTTTTATTATTATTATTATTTTTTTGAATTCTCATGTTCATTTTTAGCATCTGCTTCTCTTGCACTCTCAGGAAAGCGGCCGCTTCCAGGGCCAAACCAAAAGTGTCAGAGCTCCGACTAAATTCAATCCAAACAAAATGGCAGAGAAATGAGCATCGGCCCTCATTGATGTCATTTATCACAGAGACTGGAAATGACTCCGCTAATGATATGTGCCTTTGCCCTGTGCAAATAAAACTAACCGGCTTGTCTTTGGAGGCTGAGGTCATGGATAATGATTAGACACCATCATCACATTAAGCTCTGATTTGCAGATGGTGTGAGCGTATTTGCACATCCTCGTTTTTTTTTCTTCTTCTTTATACGGCGCGCATTTGCGTAATGGTTCTCTGCTTGCACAGGAGGACCATTATTAATGTTTATTGATCGTTTTATGTTACTTTACCAGATGCAACTTCTAGTTTTCCTATGTTGCAGATTTGTGAATTCCCTTGAGATCCTACTAGTTAGTTTATTTATTTGTTTATTTATTTATTTATTTATGGGAGGCTGGGAGACATTTTAAGAGCATTAAAAGCAAGTTAGACGTCTAGAAATGAAAATCCAGACATTACTTACTAACCCTCATAATTTCAGACGTTTCTGAGGTTGATTTAATTTTAAAGATCAACTTAACCATGCCTTGAAGTGAAGTTTATTTATTAACTAATTTAGGGATCACGATTGGATTAGAGAGGATCACGTGCTTATGATTGACCACTGCTGGCCCCGCATTAACAACCACATGATCTACCAATCAGATGAATCCAAGCGCACATACATAGTCTGATCTCTTGAATTTAGTCATCTTCGTCTTGAAGAATCCTCCCATCTACCCCGAATCCTTCGACTACCCTGACTTCTTCCCCTCCTTCCTTACCTGAGCTCAGACTCCTCTCTCTCCCAATGAAACGGGAGGGAGCCCTGGGCTTAAGGATCTTCCGAGCTCAGAGCTCTCTACCAGCACAGCATGCCAAACACACATTTACCTCATCAAACATCAGCTAAGTGTGAACTCTTGAACTTAATAATAAAAAAAATGTTTCTATAATTTAGACATGTTATCTCCTAACCATGATTTTCTCTCCAAATTTAAATAGTTTATCATTAATAACATTATAACTTCCACATTTTTATTATAGTTTAATATTTTTGTTTCCAATTTGACATCTGTCATTATTTGTACTTTTTTATGCATGTGACTCTCATCTCATAATTCTAACTTTGTCGCTGGTTCGAGCCTCGGCTGGGTCAGTTGGCGTTTCTGTGTGGAGTTTGCATGTTCTCCCCGTGTTCACGTGGGTTTCCTCTGGGTGCTCCGGTTTCCCCCACAAGTCCAAAGACATGTGGTATAGGTGAATTGGGTAAGCCAAGTTGTCCGTAGTGTATGTGTGTGAAATGAGTGTGTGTGGATGTTTCCCAGTGATGGGTTGCAGCTGGAAGGGCATCTGCGGTGTAAAACATATTCAATTCAATTCAAGTTTATTTATATAGCGCTTTTTACAATGTAGATTGTGTCAAAGCAGCTTAACATGTTCTAGTAAAGTCCAGCTTTCAGAGTTTAGTTTAGTTCAGTTCAGTTCAGTGTGGTTTAAGTTTCACTGCTGAAAGTTCAAACACTGAAGAACAAATCCACCGAAGCGCAGCTCCACAAGTCCCGATCCGAGCAAGCCAGTGGCAACAGTGGCGAGGAAAAAACTTCACCAATTGACGAAGTGAAGGGAAAAAAAAAAACCTCGAGAGAAGCCAGGCTATGTTAGGCACGATAATTTTTCTTCTGGCCAAACTTCCTATGTGGAGCTGCAGTCTAGGCGCCGGGCTGGAGAAGCTGTGGACGTCCATCGTGGAAGCTGCAGGTGTGGGTAGGGCACCAGCGGAAGGTCAGGCTGGCCCACAGGATCAAGCGTAGACTTGTTCGTCACTGTAGCCTTTCAGGAATCAGTCTCATGCACTTCATTCCTCCATGACCACCAC
Organism: Danio choprae; assembly: GCA_903798125.1. Taxonomy (NCBI): domain Eukaryota; kingdom Metazoa; phylum Chordata; class Actinopteri; order Cypriniformes; family Danionidae; genus Danio; species Danio choprae. The sequence goes on from CAIGQW010000272.1 coordinate 3,339,536, forward strand.
AGTATCAGCTCGGGATACGGCCTGGTCCAGGATACCTTTGGATCATCTCTTTTCAGGTCTAGGATCGCATCGATGGCGCTGCAAATCTGTAGGGACCTCAGGATGAGTATCCCCAGGTGGAAATAGAAAATATTTAGCATAGCTGCTGTTCATAGTGTATTTAAACCAGAAAGAAAATGGATTGTTATAGATGAAAATAACAGTTATATAACAAATATGTAAAGCATATGAGAGTTTCTTACACAATGGCTGGTGTATTATGACAGGAGGTATTATAACAATACGTCATACCGTTATGCGATGCACTGAGTGTATGCTTTAATCTAGTTTTAAATTGAAAGAGTGTGTCTGAGCCTCGGACATTATCAGGAAGGCTATTCCAGAGTTTAGGAGCCATAAATGAGAAGGCTCGACCTCCTTTACTCAACTTTGCTATTCTGGGTACTACCAGAAGCCCTGCGTTTTGAGATCTTAAAGAGCGGGTTGGATTGTAGCGAGACAGAAGGTTAGTTAGATAAACAGGAGCTAGATTATTTAAAGCTTTATAGGTAAGAAGCAATATTTTGTAATCAATACGGAACTTAACAGGTAGCCAGTGTAAGGAGGATAAAATTGGGGTGATATGATCATATTTTCTGGATAATGTTGTCATATGCTGGATAAGTTGGCGGTTCATTCCGCTGTGGCGACCCCAGATTAATAAAGGGACTAAGCCGAAAAGAAAATGAATGAATAATAATAATAACAATAATAATAATAATAATAATAATAATAATATTTTTCTTGTTTTAATCCAATTTTATTTTAATATAATATTTTGTCTTTGCTATAATTGACTCTCATAATTTTTACTTAATTTCATAACTAGGTTTTTAAATTCATAAATGCTCGCAATAATTGCTATTTCAAACGTTTGCTTTATATATATTTTCCTAATATAAAAATTTGTCTCAGTTTTAACTTTTATTTCATATCTGTCTCAGTCTACTTTGTAGACTATACTATACTTCATTCATTCATTCTGCAAAAAGTTCATAGTGCTCATAAATATTTAAAACCTATATGGTTTAAGTCTACAAAAAAAGAGATATTAAACAAAATAAACTAAACAACTAAACAAAATATTGATATTAAACTAAACAAGTAGCTGAAATTTAACTAAACTGCATATAAAATGAGTACAACCCCCCCCCCCCCATAAGCCTTATATCAATTAATTGTATTTCATTAATGGTTAATGAACCCCCATTAATTCACAGTCCAGCATCCATATTTAATATACATTGATCATATGTTATAAATGGCAGTAACAAAGAGAATATTGTGAGCTAGTCTGGAAACAGAAGCACAATCTCCTTGTGATTCACATTCAGGCAGGCTGCAAATAGAAACTGCACTGCAAACAGTTTGCGTTCAATGGATTTTGACTGGATCTTTTTTCTTTAGGTTGTGATGTGCAATCAGACTGCAGAAGTCCTTGCAGAAACAATAGCTGACGATGAATACTAAGAAGAAGCACAGAAAAGCAGACAGTGATGAGACAATTCATCATATCGAAAAAAAAAACGCCAAAATAAAACCAGGTTTTGCTGTACATATTGATATGTCATGGTCAAATCGGTAACCAGAAATTACATTAGAATTTTTCTGTCAGTTTGGCAAAAGAAAAAAACACTCAATACTATATAATATGACACAATACCAGTAATGAACTTCAAATGGAAGATTGTAGATTGTGTGTTTAGATTATGGAAGGTTATGTGTTTAAACATACTATATGGATATTTGAAACAAGATATTACAAGTATTTAAATATTATCTTGTCTGTTGATGATGACATTTAAGGTCATGTCTACACTATTTCAGATAAATAAGAAAACGCTTCACGTCCACACTGTCGTTTTCATTCGTTTTCCGAAACTTTGTCATCCACACTGAAACGACTAAAAACGCTTTCACCCTGTATTGCGCATGGGTGAAACGTAAGATGCTTCGACGCGTCATTTATTTTCTTTCCGGCTCTTTGAAACGTCGCGGAAAAATGCATGGAGTTTTTTTAAATGGACTGACAATGAGGTGGAGTTGCTGAGCTGCCGCTGAACAACAGCTCTGAGTACACATTCCGTGTCCTTTGATAAAAATTAAGCTGGAGCATGTACAAACTTATATACATTTTTAACAATGCTCTCAAAACTGATAGCATCCAGAACATGCTGCACGATGTGGTCCACCATTTTGCTAAATTAGTAGTATGAGTGTGTCACATGACTAAGAATGCATCATCGTTTTCGAAAGCCTCTGTTTTCACAGTCCACAATACGACACGAAAACAGCGTTTTCAAATGTATTCACTTTGGAGAGCGTTTTCAAAAAGATATGTTTTTGTTTCCTAAAAACGCGTCTCAGTGTGGATGGAAGAGCAAAACAGAGACAAAAATAGTTTTCAAATGAAAATTAAATTAAATTAAATTAAAAAAGGACAATTGTGGAGAAAAAAAAGCTTTGTAAATCATGAAACAATTGAAAATACGTGGCATTAAAAGGCCTTCCACTAGTGTGTCATAATATTACATAACTTTTTCCCCATAGTTTTTGACTTTTTAACAGTTAATTTTTTTTCAGAATTTAAAGCTTTTTTTTTTATAACTTTGATTTTGTTATAATTATGTACTTTTATCCTAACTTCTTATCTCATCATTTTAGTTAATATTATTTCTTATGTAGCAGAAAATGGCTTCCATATACCATAGTATTTTTTTTTTTACTTTGCTTTATTGTGTTCTTCTAATGATTGTGGATTGCATTGCATTGTTTAGATTTTTTGCATTTTTATCTTATAAGTTTGGACTATCTTATTGTCTCTTTGCCTTTTGTACCATAATTTGCACTTCTATGCCATACTGTTTTTCTTATTTGACAGAAAATGTCTTAATATCTTTCAGTTATTTTGCTTTTTATACTATTTGCACTTTAATCTCACAATATTTATAGTATAAAATTAGATAATTGTATAATCTCATAATTATGTCTTAGTACAGCTCTTAATAGATTTAGTCTTTTCATTTAATATATGAGAGTTTTTGTTTTATTTTAGTGTAAAAGAACCTCCTTAAATCATTATTTCAGTTGATGCTTGATGATTTCAAATTTTGTCATTAAAAATAAGCTTAAATCCAGAAGGTTTAACTTAATGTGTCGGTTTCATAATTTCAAGGTCAAAACCATCTTTTGTTTTTAAACGAAGTTACGAATTTTATTGCATATTTGTAACATTTACGTTTAATTATGGCTTGTTTCCTCACCATTCCTAATTTCATTGTCATAATGTGAAACTCTTTACCTCATAAATTTGACTTTTTAATCTCATAATTATGTCATAGTATAGTATATTTACTGTTTTAATGATATAAATATGACAGTTTTTGTTTTGTTTTGGTGGAACAGAGCTTCCTTTCAAAGTTATTTTGCCTTTTTGTGCTTTGCTTGTCATTTATTAAAGCGCAATTTGGACTTTTATTGTGTAATTGTGACTTTAAAAAAAATTAAGAATAAATAAATAATTCACACTTTCAATTAAATTAAAAAGATGCCCGAATTTCCCCACCTACCACTGGGGAATCATTGCAGCCCTATATGCTACTGCATCAAGATTATAATTAAAAAGATGCCAAATACAAACAGCCTACAGTACGTGTGAGACTGCTAATGTAAAAACGTGTAGCACCAGTAGTGAGATTGTGGAGAGCAGTCAGAAATACAACCTAATAGCCACTGCCACACACCATTTTATAGGCTAACTCTGTTCTCGGTAAATTGACAATATATCTCCTTTAAAGGCTTATACGCAGGTCCCAGTGCTATCCGAGGGCCGCGGTGCTAAGTGTCTTCTCTAAAAGCTTTCAAATCCACCAGCTCTGCAAGATTTAATCTCTCGTGTTAGGTAAGTTGTTGGCGGTGATTCTGCAACTTTCAGTACTGGCTATGTAAATCATTGCTATTTGTGCCATTGACCCCAGCCACCAAGAGAAGCACTTGTCTGTGAAATAGGTTGACATGGCCCATTGATCACAATTATAGCAGGTGATTTGCTCCAGGCCCTGGTCAAAACAGTGCTCTGAAAATGAGGGCTTGAGAGTGGAATCCATATTGCATCCAGGAGGTGATTAACATGGTGCAAAAACCCCAGCGGACTCTATGCGCACTAATGAGGGAGACGCACAAACTTGCCTCAAGTCAGAGTAATCAGGCTGCTGTGTTGTGCTTTTCTTAATGGGAGGAAAATCCATCTCATCATAGAGCAAATGTTGTATATATTATTTTTTCAGACCCTGTTTTTTTAAGCATTCGCAGGTGGCACAGATAGGGAACAAGCTCATTAGGTTGCAGAAGTGCATAGTGTAGGTGAAGAACTGACATAGAGGTGTCCCACTATTAAAAAAAGCACTTCCTTCTTTCTCTCTTTCTTACTTTTTATCCGTCGGCAGCCTCATTTTTGCCACTTTTGTCACACTTGTATGACTTTTTAGCACCAGAATTTCATGTCAGATTCATTCATTATAACCACCAATTTAACTAGTTGTTAAATGCACTGAAATATGACCTGCGTTTGATTTAAGTCTTCAAATACTTCTCTGTAAATTTGGCTTCTTATGGATTGTGCAGCAATTCTTTTTTTCTCCACCGACAGAAAGCAACTGGTAAAACAATATACAGCCCAAGCTTAAACTGGAAAAACATGCCTCAACCAACATTTAATATGAGTAAGTCACTGCAGTGTACCACAGAAATGAACATGGACTAATACAAATGTATTTGTTTTTTTATATATATAATGTTTTTTTAATTATAATTATGGCATTTTGAGTCTCTTCAGCACATTTCCTTGCATTGTGTTATAACTTCAAAGCACTTTTACCAAGTGCATGATTTATAAACTGTTGCAGCATACTGTATGTATTGCTTTTCCAATTAGGTAAACTTGCTTGGTAGCTCACCTAGGGCCTGTACCTTGTTGCTGACTCAGAATGACTTTGATTGGATGGCAAAACCAAATCAGTGCAATCAGGCTTTTCTGGTTCCATGATGGTACAGGCCAGTATAGGTGAGTTACCAAGCAGCTTTCCCTTACTGGTAGCTCACCTGGTGCCTGTACCTTGTTGGTGGCTTAATAAACCCACAATTAACTCAGGCTTTGATCCTCAGTTTGTGAGTAGGTGTGCTGCACACAATGTCAAACAGCCAATCACATGCTTTTAAACATATAGATACTGTGATTTTTACGTCTCAAGAGAGAGTCAACACTATTCACAGGCAAAGATTAAAAGGGTTAAACGTGAAGAATGTAAAACTATTTATACAGCAGAGGTATGCCAATGAAAGAGGACAGCTGAAAGAAAGGTTTACTTTATTAGTGGAAGTAAAACTGTAAAGCTCGTTAGCAACAAACTAGTACATAATTTAAGTAAGAGATAATGATCGTCTATAGGTGGTTGTTCTCACAAATAAAAGTGACAGGTTTATGTTTCGCACTAAGCTGTTGTATAAGATTTAATGTCTTTATTGTGCTAAAACAACCACCAAGATGTACATTATCCTGCTTATTACATGGGTACTTGCCACAGATGTAAACAATTAGACACAAAACATTGATATGAGTGGTAGTAATTTACAAACTCTTTTATTTAAACGTAGAACTTGCAGGGGGAAAAAAACAAAGAAAAAATAAAAATGGCTGAATGGAGCATACTTTAACCTACATATTATCGTATTAGTCACAAGATGGCACCAAACAGTCAAGCTTGATAGCATATAAATATGTATATGAATATATTGAGTAAAAGTCATGGTAATTTGTAGTACTCGAATACGCCTCTTATTAGTTTTAGCATTTATCTGGGAATAACATCAGAAATAAATGTACAAAAGCTATCACTGGGGTGGTACCTTTTTAAAAGGTACACTGCTATACCTATCAGTTCCACATTTGTACCTTCAAGGTACATATTTATACCTACAATTGTGCAATTCATAGTACCCTTAAGGTACAAAAATATACCCTACATGTACAAAAATGTTCCTTTAAGGTACCAATGTGCACCTGTAAGTTACAGAAGTATACATTTTGAAAAGGTGCCACCCCATTGACAGCTTTTGTATCTTTATTTCTTAGTGTGTACCTCGGAGTGGTGAACGTAATGATAAACTAAAACAAGAATGTTAGTTCAACTTATATATATATATATATATATATATTAATATATATAATATATATTCTCTTCAAACATTTTATTAACATTTTATTAATTGCGGTTCATACAGCATCCGCTAAAGAAAATGCTGATAGGTTTGCAATAACAAATTAAAGTAAATGTTGACAGAATCTTCGTTTTTTTGGTTGAACCATTCTTTCAGACTGTCATCATCATTTATACGACAAGAAGTGTCAGTGTTTGACAACCAAGAAACAAAAGTGAGCATGAAAACCTATTAAGAGTAATAAAACGTGGGCTCTAAAATCACAGTATCAAAATATCTGGCAGTTCTCGGCAGCCTCACGCAGAGCTGGACGACATTAATGGCTGGCTCTGCAGTCGGTGGCTCAGTAATATTTCTTTCTTCCTGAGCAAACAGGACAGCAATATTTGGCCTTTTACTGTCACAAACACCCTGGCAAAAAGACTGAAAGAGATCAGCGATGCACTGAAGCGCATGCATAATTCATACGTAAAGGAGAAATTTTAGAGTTCTCAGAGGTTTAGCTGGATTCATTATTGATGGGAGGATCTTGCTTAGTCTCCTCTTCATAGTTTCTGCTCATTTGCTTTCAAGGGAGCAGACGAGCTACTGTTATCCCCTCCAATATCAGCTCTCAATTAATGTTCTTACCAGGATCTGTGCCTGGATTGAAACTGAAAGGCATATGATAACAAGAAAAGGAACACAGAGCAAAAAATAGCTGGCTGCTGCTTCACAGTGAAAACATCTTCTTAGATCAATGCTTATGAAATACCTCAAAATGCCACACACAGACCGCAGTTGCAAGAAAACATGAGATGAAACGCATCACGTTCAAAGGTAACAATTGGTTGATGCTGTCAAAATCTTCTTACAGTTACCATACTATAAATAGTGTGGATGCACAATATGCTAATATCATATTTAGACATCATCCAACATTTATAAGTCTTTCATTTATTTGTATTGATATTGGCCATGCAGCAGTTCGCTCAAGATGATAATTGTTTAATTGGTTGATTTGAAAACTCTGCATGTCTGTATTTGCATATTGATGACAATACTTTTAAATGACTATTTCAATAAGTAATTACATTTATTAGCTAATGAAATAACTCACTCAATCACTTCAGCCACCTAATTCAAACACTGATTTTTTTCAGGAATGAGATTAGTAACTGGCTGTCATTATATCATTCACTCAGATACTTCAATAAAAAATACTGATTCATAACTGTCTTAATTAGTCATTTACTCATTCAAATAATTTGTTTAAAATGACTGCTTACTTTAAGAAGAATGTGAGTAACTGATAAATGAGTCAAATTGACTCAACCAAATCATTCAAAACCAATGATTGATAACAGTTTTTATGAGGGAGTCATTGAATGATTCACTCAACCAGTTTGTTCAAAAAAGCTTGATTAATAACTGAATGGATCAAAACATCAACTGCGGGTTCCTTGTAGATGTTCATTGTAATTCTATTTTTTTAGCAGTTTTATGTTGCCCCTATTTTTAAAATAAATGTCCAAATTCAGAGTATACCGTTTTATTGATGGGGGTTTTGGCATAAATCACGAGCTACAATTGAATTTAAAAATGTTATAAATTTAATATAATTTTTTTGTTATCTTCTTACATAATATAAGCTTGGATTTTAATTTTAGTGCATCTCTCCTAAATATATATTTATATTTATTTAATATATAATAATATGAATGAATGATAGAATTGTATATTATTTATTTATTTATTTATTTATTTATTCATTTAATTAAATTTTTATTTCAACAAGGGTATACAGTAGTGTATTATATAGGACATTTTATCTGCTATCTTCTTAAATGAAATAGGCTAGAATTTTATTTTATATTATTTTAAACTGTATATAATCAAAACAGTCATGTGTCTATTATCTGCTTAAAATCTGTAAGATAGGACTTGATGTATCTCTTGTAAACAAAAATAGACAATATTATTTAAATAGGCAAAACTATATAAAATAGAATATAGTATTTTAATATTG
>CAIGQW010000272.1:3357043-3384496 GCA_903798125.1 Danio choprae
TTTTCTTATATATGTGTTTACCTTTTTCTTTTTTCTATATATATAAATAAACTAAAAGGATAAGAAATCTATAAATTTATAATTGTCATTTATACAATTATATTTATAATTTATAAATATAAATAGTTATAATGTCTGTTGTTTTAATTATCTTTTGTCAGTTGCAAGACTATGCTGTGTAGTTCTTTTCCACATTCAAGTCACAAATCAAACTGAATCATGATTCCCCACAAAGCTGCTTGTTTTCATTTATGTAAATTAAAAGTTTTTTTTTTAAATGCCAATATGAAAATACTCCTGGAGTGAAAATAAAAGCAGGTTTGCAGATCAACAAGCAGAAAGTGTTATTTTTATTGGCTGCACTTCTGATTTAGTTAAAAAAGCAACGCTTTATATTTGCTGCTTACAGAGCTCAAGGCTGTTTCAGAGACACAGAGTATATTTTTATTTTTATTTTTCAGTGATTCAGTGATATCATGCAGTACGGATATTTTTTGCATGGCATTATAAAACTGCTTACAGCACATTTATTTGATCTCCTTACGGTTATCGCAGCCCAGGCTGCCACTGTACGAACTCAAGAAGCTGAGCACTTGTATGTGTTGGCAGCTCGAAAGGTCATCTGTTACGTTTGGTTATGATGGTAGACGTTCAGCACTGTCCAATAAATAAATAATTGCATTAACATGCTGTAAACGAACACTCGGTCTAGTGGCTGCTTATTCACTTAATGTCTGTCTGAAACTGCCTGATTTAAATGAACTGATGTTTGAGCATCTTGCAGTTGATGCATCATTCTTGAGTGTAGAAAATGAAAGCAATGTTTAGGCTGTTGGATGGGCTTTGTGTTGTGCCCCATGTGCAAATGAGGTGAGCTCAGCAGTGACACCTTTGACAGCTTGACTAATTGAATGAATCTAAATGGGCACAACTGCCACAACCTGCAGAATTTATGCCAGGATAAGCAGAATGACATGAAAAGACATGTACTGTCTAATGATATCTCACAGCAATTCGTAACTTTTTTTTTTGATTTAGTGGCTAATTTGTTTGAATTTGTACGATCTCATTCTTACATTTTAGTACGATTTGCTTATTCCCCAATGACGGTTGGGTTTAGTGATGGGGTTTGGTGCCACACCTCCTTTTAAAAATCATTTACATTCGTTCATACATGTTTATATGACTGAATTCGTACACATTTGTACGAATTAGCAACTAAACTGGCAAGATGCAAAATACATACCTTTCCTTGAGAGATCAGCCCGGACTGTACTTAACTTCTTCAACTGGACATACAGTAAATATTCGTTTACATTCAGGGGCATACATTTTGTCACATCTGCCAATGGAATGTGATTTGACATACATTTACCAACCATATAAATTACTGACATATAGTTTACCACCATTACATGTACCCTTATATGTTTACCACCCATATATGTATACTTTACCATTATATGTAAAATCAGATATATGTCTATACACCATATACTGTATCTGATTGGCTGGAATGTGTGCAATAAAATCGGTTTTATTAGCAATGAGCCTTACATCCTCTGTGTGACCTTAAGGACAAACATATGTCCTTAATACAATTTATATGTCAACACAATGCATGACAAGCCCATGATTATCTCATACATGTATGTATAACTGGTCATGAAACTGTAACTGTTAAAGAACAAAATGCATGAATGTCTAAAAGCAACATTAATGAAGTAAAAAAAGCTAATTTAATTATTATTTTTTAAAATGACATTAAAGTATTAATTAATTAACAGTTGTCTGTAGCTTGTGATTCACTGTTTTTTTCTCCACATTTTTGTACTCTTTCAAACTGTATCATGGGACCTGGATCTCTGCTCTGAAAACTTTTGGATTTGAAAAAATAATGCTGCAGTTTACCAAAGGGAATTTTATTAACATTTTTGTTTAAAGAATATTTTGTATAAGAACTCATTAATGTTTAAAGAACAGTAAAACAATAGAAAAACTATTGGCCCCCAACCTATACACTGTAAAAAATGCTGGATTCCACACAATTGATTTGCGTTTGGTCAACATGAAGGAATTAAGTTAGACTACTAGTTTGTACAAATTTAAGTGGAATGAACATAAAATATTTAAGTTGTAGAATTGTGTTGTTTCAGCTCATTTCAAAAGTAGTTTGAACAAACAGCAAACAGTGTATGCCTTAAAAATAGTTAAAAACTAAAATGTATGCACACACAAAGGACAATGATGGTAATGATATAATTAAAAAATATATATATTCTAAATTCAAAAGAATGCCAGAGTCCATATCAGTCAGAACAACTTTTTTTCAAGCTATAAAATAAACAATAAAAACACAGACAGACTATCAGAATGCATCTTGTTTTAAAAAGCTAAAACATTTAAAGTGACAGCCAAAAAACGTCTATGTTTACAAAACTGCCATCACCTGGTAATGTGGGTGTTAATGTCATTAGATTATCATAATTATGTAAACACCCTTAATGTCCTGTTTTGTGCACAAAACATTACAAATTGACTTTAACCATGTGATATTCCTTTAAAAAATGCTACCATTGCTACCAGCACAACTATTTGTTTTGAGTGATTTCTGCCAGCAGTGTACAGTAGATTAGTGGATGGAGTCTGGCAGTACACACTGGTAGCAGGTTGGATGTTGGGCCAAAGCCTGCGCTGCTAACATTAGCATCCACCCTGCTGGATGAATTGAGAGAGAGCCAGAAGCTGAATTGATGATATCTCACAGATATGTACATGTCTGAGGCTAAAGACTAGTAATAAGAGAAAATGGCTCAAGTTGTTCTGATTAATGTCCCTCTGTGGCCACTACATCTGCTTCTCCTGACAGTGTGGACATTCACAATTTGTCAGTCCGACCACAGACTGTGTTAAAGAGCTCATGGAAACACCAGGGACTAATGCTAATCCCTCCTGTCACCTTAAGCATTTACTAAGGAAACTTTTAAAGACCAGACACAGTCATCAAATAGCTATTTTAAAGAGTAGACCAAAATTAATTACAAACTGTTGACTTTTTTCCATCTTGTAACCATTGCATTGCATCACATTGCTAAATCTTTGACCAGAGGGTATACAATCTGATGCATTTTACTATTCCAGAGATGAGTGAAGTATTTCACTGAGAGTGTTCCACTTAAAGTGTGCAGTATTATTTTTATTTTATTTTATTCATTCATTTTCTTTTCGGCTTAGTCTCTTTATTAATTTGGGGTCGCCACAGCGGAATGAACCGCCAAATTAGCCAGCATATGTTTTACGCAGCGGATGCCCTTCCAGCTGCAACCCATCACTAGGAAACATCCACACACACTCTTGCACACACATACACTACGGACAATTTTAGCTTACCCAATTCACCTATATCGCATTTCTTTGGACTTGTGGGGGAAACAGGAGCACCCGGAGGAAACCCACGCCAACACGGGGAGAACATGCAAACTCCACACAAAAATGCCAATTGACCCAGCCGAGGCTCGAACCAGCGACCTTCTTGCTGTGAGGCGATCATGCTATCCACTGCGCCACCGTGATGCCTTATTTTAGTTTAATGCATTTGAAATTTATTTATTTATTTATATATTTGTTTGTTTGTTTGTTTATTGATGGATTGATTGATTGATTGAGTGATTGATTGATTGGGGCAAAAGACAGATTTTGTAATGAAGCTCTGATATTGTTTGTAAAATATAGCTTTTTGCAACAAAATACAACACGGCCAAAAGCCAAAGTGTCCAACATTTAACAAGCTCTGAATCTGAATATTTTGGCTAAACTTCTAAAATGTATAAGCAAAATGAACCATTTCTCCTGACCACAAGTTGGTATTGTGCCAAAAATTTGCCAGAAACCTCAGGTCATGGTTATCATAGCACACACCAAGTCCAGTCCTGGAGGGCCACTGTCCTGCAGAATTAATCAAACCCACCTGAGAAATATAGCTTACATCTTCAGGATTAACTGAAAATTCCAAGCAGGTGCGGTTCATTAGAGATGGAGCTATACTCTGAAGGATAGTGGCCTTGCTTATGATTAAACACCAGAATGAGTGTAGTAATTGCACATGACTTTGCAATAAAAGTTTCCACCTACATGGTCATGACATAAAATTTCTAATGCTACATCCTCACAAAGCCAGAACTTTCCCTATTCAATCTTTTTTCTTCTTTTAAAGAGACAGTTGTTATGTATGCAGCTTCTTAATGTCAGAATACAATTTGTAGATTTTACATGATGATTTATTATAAAGCAACGAGTAGTCTGCTTTATTTGTTACCCACAAAAGATCAAGATTTTATCTAGACAAATACGTACAATCTGACACAATGACTGTCATAACCGACAATAAAAATCACATAATTTGAATGGAGCTATAGACAAACCAACTCAAGACGAACATGGTGAATATTTTTAGTAAAGCGATTAATCTCAGTAGCTTCTTTAGTGTGAACACACACATGTAGTTGTCACACTTTTTGTCACTTTTTGACTAGGTTTGAGACATGGGCCGATGAAGTCATATTTTCACAAAATATATGTATTAGATGTTTGCATGAAACCATAATGGTGTCCTTTTGAGATGTATCCACTCTGGGACCCGGTTTTTTAAAGATGCAGTATGTAGGATTGTTTATTTTTCTGCCGCCCACTCCCCGATGACCCAATGCAAATGCAGGTTTCCAGATTGAGGCCACAGACAGGAACGAGTGTGCCTGACAATCTAGCCTTACAATGTAACCAGATCACCTATGTTTATGTGAGTAATATTTGTAGTATTTGCTAATTAGAACCACCTCTGTTTCTCATTTCAGAGACTGCTACTGTCCTCCGGAGGTCATGTTTTCAGTCGCAACCTCATATATTGAGGCAGCCATCATGACTGCATAGGAATACGCTGTTTTTTTGCCAAAGCAACCTGAGGTGCTGAAATATAATTGGGTAAACTGGCAGTGGGCTGAGTTACTCAGTCTTGATTTTGAGATAAACAAGAATGTTCACTTAGCATATTTTAAATATCTGCAAAGATATAAAGGAATTTTTATGCTTTAAGAGGAGCCAAAAAGGTACGTATAGCAAAATTATGTTCATGAAATTCCCAAGATTAAAAAAACAAAACATAGTGTAGATAGAGATGTTTAGTTCACTTGCTTTCTGTTTGCTCAGACTAAACTTATAATAATAATAATAATAAAATCATATTGTTTCAAACCTATAAAGTTATACAGCTTGCAAACACGTTTTCATATCCAGTGATTTGCTCTCATAATATTGAACCAGTACCTTTTAAACGTGATATTGCTTCTCGGTGGACTTATAAAAACCTGTGAACCCTAACTTGAGGAAATTGTGTTGGATGGCGTTTGATTTTTTATTTTTTTTGTCAGTGAGTCAGAGTCTGAAAGGAATCATTAGCCTGGTTTATAAGGACACTTTTAGTTTCAATCAAAATGAGGAATCATGCCACTGTTTTTTTTTTCTCCACTGTTTCACATACTTTTCTACTTTTATTTGTTTTAAAACATTGATCTATTTCAGGTCTGTTTATATGTGAGAAACGTTCCTGTTTATGTTTTCATTACAATCAAGTGTTCCCAAATTTCAACTAGTTTACTAATGTTTATTCATATTGAAGTGTTTATATTAAGCACTTTCTATTTTGCTGAGACTTTTAAAAAGGATCCCTGGATATCAAGACTTGTATGAACTTAGTATAATGTAAGTGAATGTCTTTAAATTAACAATGTTAAATTATTTAATAATAAAACATGACAGCTTATCATTATTAAAAAAACAAACAAACAAGCAAACAATCAAAAAACAAAATAATTTTATACATATTTGGACTACCGGGCTGCCTTTTTTTTCAATGGTGTCAAATGGTGACACCCCTACTGGCACACTATCTGTTTCTGTTATAAACAACAAAACTGGGAATACAAATTACTGATATGGTGTCGCAATGTGTGGCTTTTCCTTGTAATTCACTGATAAACAACCCCAAAAAGAGAAGTGATAGTGAAAAGATGATGATGATGTCTGATGACTTTAAAGTTAGCATGATACTGAAGTTAAGATTGTCTTTTTTCTTAATATTGTGACGTACAGTACATACAATTAAAACAGTCCTGAAATGAGAAACAAAATGTAGGACAATCCATGATTTTTTTCCCATCGGGAACTGATTGGATCATTGGAAGATGGGCATTGTTTACGAAATGAAAGAAGATTGACGAATGGACAAAAGCAGGGTAGAAACGAGACACACCCGATAGTCCCGCTTGAAAGGCATTCTATGTGACCAGGAGTGAAGAAAAGACATTTTGAGGGGGCAAGGAAGGTTATGATATTTGATAAAAGATTATGAGAGCAAATACATTTTTACAAAATAATGAAGTGCACAGATACATCATTTATAAAAAACAAACAAACAAACAAACAAACAAACAAAACTACTGTATAAACATATACATAAGAGCACATCTTCATTTTATGGCGACTTTAAGTCTTTCAGTAAAGCAGCTGCTAAAAATAGCACACAGGTGAAGACAGATACAGAAAGCGTATATAGAAGCAAATGCCGTACCATCAGCTTTGCTAGACAAACAGTGTAGAAAGAGTGTTTCTACACAAAGAGTGAGAGTCTAGACGCTCTGCGATATTGAGTGAAATTCATAATAAGAAACAGCAGAATTTGAACATGCCAATGGTTGTCAGTCACTGAAGGATGAAATGCAAGCTTATTCATGGTGAGCCCTGTGGTCTCATTGATTAACATGGCGTTTGCACAAAATAGGTGGAAATGTGCATAGTCCACTTCCCACGCAAAAGTTAATTGAACCACTTTATATCATCATATGACCCATTTATAAATGAATCAAAATGTATTCTGGTGTGCGTTCACTTTTAGTAAGGTTTACATGGACATTTTATAAATCTTTGGTCATTTATTTTTTTATAAATTGGTCAATTTCACTGTGGTCAGGAAGTGTTAGTTTGTTTTTATGATCGATGCAGCAGCGAATGTTGACAAATGTTGGATGTTAACAAGCGTCAACATGTTTATTATCTAGCATGCCTTTTTTCTAAATGTGGTTTCACTCGTTTTCCAGAAGCATTTATTGTTATAAAGTTACAACTTGTAGGGGAACACTAGTAAAGACCAACATCTCTTTGATTGAAAATTGAAATGTGGCATTGTATCTAACTTTTGCTTTCCCAGATATTTAAAATAGCTACGTTCAGCGCCAGTGGTTAACTGAGTGCTTCCATGAGTGCATTCACCTACAATAATTGCCAAAATAAATCCAAAATAAACACTAACAATTCAAATCTTATATTTGGCTCATATTTCATTAAGAGATATTACATATATATTAAGCAACACAAGCCTTGACACCTTTTAAACCAACTGTAATCGTGATATTACAAGCCTATCAGGACAAGCCTAAAGTCCACAGTTATCAACAAATTATTTTGGATTTTGGGACAAATTGTAGCATCAGAATACCCTGAAGATCATGTACTAGAGGTCTTGAAAGTGCGAGCATTCGACAAGTTCAAGTTTTTAGGGCTTTAAAAACGTCTCGAGATGAATGGAGTGGGAACCCTATGTGTGTGTGCAGTGGGCAATAAAGAGACAAGGATGTGGAGAGCAGTAACACAGACAGTTTTGAGTCAGGGGTCCTCCAGCGGGCCGGCGGTGGCTCTGCGCTCTCACTGAAGCCTCTGATTAAAGAATGATTTATAGGCCTGCTGGAAAGCCTTTTCAGCAATCCATCTGCTGAATGAGATTTTTTCCCCCCTTCAAGGGGTTTGGTAAATCAAGCCTTCCTGGCAAGGATCCTGGCCGGACAATGTCAATGTATTACTGAAGTCGAGTTATTAAATGCTATAATCACGGCGGCACAGGGGGCAGCCCAGCGCACACTGACATATATTTATCTTGCCAATGCCAGAGGAATAAAATCAGCACAGCGAGAGACTGGGTGATTCTTCATCAGCCCGACTCCAATCTGGGTGCAGAGTGCATTCATGGTACATTTTAAGTGTTGTGCTGATTCACAAGGGGAGGCTGGTGCTCCTAATTTGAGTTGGGAACATTGTTGGTGATCTAAGTGCTTCCCAAGAGGACAGACGTCTGGTCATTAATCTTTTATTCAGATGGCTTGCGTTATGATGGAGTATTTGTTCTCATCCTGTCTGTCTTAATATAGGACATGAACATAAAATAATCAACTCAAAATAAAACACAAAGGGAAATCAGTTTAAAAAAGTATTTTTGGGTTCAAATCAACCTACAGTAAGCCCAATTAAAAGCCTTCCATGGATTGAAATGAAAATAATTTACACTTGTCCCTAAAAATGATGTGCTTTGTGCTTGCAATTGGAATCTATGCGAAGACAATGCTGGATGGTTTGAAAGCAGAAACCTGAAGCTTGTACTTTTTTCTTATTGTTGGACATCCATGACTAAAAGTCTATTATTAAGCGTGAAATAGTCATTGTACATTTGAAGTGGTGCTGCTTTTATTAAAATTGATCGTGAATAATAATTTTATAATGTTCCCTGAGATCCACTTATAACACTGGGATAATTTTCACATCAAAAGTGAGTATAATTTAGAAATAAATGGGCAATTTTTCTCCTGATTTCATATTTAGTTTATTAGACCAAGTCTCCTTTGAGAATTAATTTACATGACAATGATATACCATTTATTTATCTGAAAAAGTTAGTATACATCAATGAGCTATGTCAAGATGATCCTTGTTCTAATAGATACACATTCTACAAATAAATGGTATATTCTGCATGCCAGGCCAACAGCTGGCAATGTCACATTGTAAAAAAATATATAATAACATGCACGGCTGCGCACATATTCTCCTGTAGTCCACCATTGTTTGGTTGGCAAGCAGTTACACATACTGTATTTATATACTGAACACACAATTCATAAGCAAGTAACAGTAGTTTAAACAAAATCATGATTTCGTACATTTCAAAATATGCTATTTGAGACCACCAAACACCATTGTTGGGGGGAAAAAAAAAAAAAAAAAAAAAGAAGGTTTTCAGTGGAAAATTGTATTTAAAAACTCTCCTTCATGAACTGGAAGTTACTTACCATGCAGCAATTTGCTTTGTAACCGGTGCTGTCAGCTGTAATCGTTATTGAACTGGCCTTCTCTTCGTTCTTGTCGACAAATTCACTGGTTTCTGTTCCTTTATTATACTCTTAATAAGAAAACTCCATTATATTTACAGTAACATTTTAACATCCGTAATACTGTACATGTCAAATCTGTGCTCTAGTGATTTTATTAACCTATGTATACCCAAGGCTGCACGGTGGCGCAGTGAGTAGCACAATTGACTCACAGCAAGAAGGTCGCTGGTTTGAGCCTCGGCTGGGTCAGTTGGTATTTCTGTGTGGAGTTTGCATGTTCTCCCCGTGTTTGTGTGGGTTTCCTCCGAGTGCTCTGGTTTCCCCCACAAGTCCAAAGACATGCAGTATAGGTGATTTGGGTAAGCTAAATTGTCCGTAGTGTATGTGTGTGAATGAGTGTATGTGGATGTTTCCCAGAGATGGGTTGCAGCTGGAAGGGCATCCGCTGCGTAAAACATATGCTGGATAAGTTGGTGGTTCATTCCGCTGTGGTGACCCCAGATTAATAAAGGGACTAAGCTGAAAAGAAAATGAATGAATGTATACCCAAAAGAATGAAGGTCTCAGGGGTTTGAGATGACATGATAGTAAGAAATTAATAAAAGAATTCAAAATTTTGGGATGAACTAATCTTTTATTTGAACTAAAACTGCCCACCTGAAACACAACCCTCAATTTTAAGAATTGTTCACTGAAAATATCTTAGGGGAATCATTTATTTTTTATTTTGTTCTATGACACCACTGTGTAATCCTTCTTTTGAACTGTCTTCTATTTCTGAATCTTCTGTTTCTGTGCTAATGACATTGAAATCCGAATGGTTGTGTGTTGATTAATTTATCCGTTTCACAAGTTCAGAACGTTTTCGCAGGCTTGGTTTAAAGAAATTACTTTTTCCCCCACTAGGGAGGAAGTTTTAAGTTCTGAAAGTTACAGTTTGTTTTCCCAGCATCATGCTCTTTTATCTTGAAAGATCAAGGAAAATTGGATTCCTCATGATATGACCCCTTTAAAAACCGAGAGAGAAGAGAGAGGGAGACGGAACAAAATAGTGACAGATTCTGCGGCACGGAAGAACGCACCCCACTTCTAGCATCTGCATCCCAGTCAGTGACTAACAGAAACTGCTAGTGAGTGAAGAGTGACAGTTTAACGTTTGGATATGAAAAGCTTTGATTTGTCATCTACGCTGGATGAAAAAGCAGCAGTTCTAATTAGCATAAATTGCCACAATAATCTCTGTCTGTCTGAAAAGTGCATGCTGTTTAGCTTGCTCATTTATAGTCAATATCGTCCTTATAAGTTTTAGCAATAAACACATTATTATTACTATTGCATTTTCAATTGCTTCCATCTGACTTGAAATCATCCTGGTGAAATAAAGCAGCTAAGTGCACACTTCAGCTGGGTCTCATAAAAAGTGAATTGCCCAGGGCTTTTCTCAGGAGCTTCAAACTGCTGGCGCTATAGGAAATAATAATGAAATATATGAGAAGTCTGTAATTTTATTTTAGCAGGTTAGATGCTCCTCTTATCAGTCAATAGATGGCAGGCCTTATTTTTCGAGGGTATTGCTATGTACTGAGTGTCTAGTTGTTCTGATGAAGAGAGGCCCTCGGGCATCATGGGAGGCAGAGTTCTAGACCAACCCAAGCCTTTGATAAACTACATCTATCCTGAGGCTGGAGTCGAGGTCTGTGTTCAGCCTGAGCAATATGGGATAAAACTGATTAGCAGTATGTGCTCTTAACTGTTCCGGTGTTCAGGAGCGACTTGTTTCATTTTTCAAAATAAACATTACTCATCACTCACTAGTGTTCCCTGAAGTCTTTTTGTACTAAATACTTACAGAGATTGTGTGGTGCGTTGCAATGATAGTTAGAGTCTATTTGTCTGCGTTTAGATCTGCGTAGCTACAAAGCTAAGAGAGAACACTGCTGCTAAAATGACTAGATCTGAGTCCAGATATTATTTCTGTAAATGTCGACCTCATATATGTGGGATATGCAAACAAAGAAGGTAATGCTTCAGTGAGGTGTAGCATTGTAAAGCTCTATTGATGTTTCGAGAAAGTCACAAAAAACAAAACACTGTAAAATGTTGATTGTTGTTCTTGCAAAGTTGATTCTAAATATGTATAGCTTGTTAGTGTGTTTGCCTCCCATACTGAAAATGCTAATGCGAATCACACTAATGAGTTGACTGGAGAACTGGAAAGGTTACATTGGTGGCGTGACATGATAAGGCTTTAATGGGGTAAATGTGACAAAGGTTTGTTAGTAAAAGTAATATTCCATTTGATCTGAGTATAACAGAAGAAAGACAAGTATGGGATCAAATTTCCGCCTAAAGTACCGTCCTCGCTGATAGAAAAAAAATCTAATCAAAATATTGCATCACGTGTAAAATAATAACTAAACACAGGATAAGAAATAAGGAGGTCCCGAACCAAAAGATAATGAGCATAAATCAAAATTGAAAACACGTTTAGAAAAAAAAAATTCCGCTCATATTTGATTGTTTTGTGCGCTTACGGTCTTTTCCCCTTCTCTCTTGCTCTCACATTCGGTGCTTGCGTTTTCAAAACATGCAATGTGAGTTTCGTTTAAATCACAGGTGGGCTTCAGTGTCATCATTGGTCCACTAGTCGAGATAGACAGTCGCTCCCTCTACGCAATCAGACGAAGGGGGAGTTGACATCACTCCAATGCAAAGCGTGGCTGCTCAGTATGACAGACGGGGATGTGTTTGATTCCAGGAGTTTCAGATATAATATAGACACCTGTCAGTGATCGCAGGGGATTCATATGTTATATACTGTAACTTCACACACCTGTCCGTGATTCCGGGGAATTCATATCAATATAAACATTGTTTACATTGCTTATGATAGTTCATACGTTTACGTACATAAACAAATCCTGAACAGAGACTGACAATACATACAGACATTATAATAGATGATGGCCACGTTGATGTATCGGAGCAACGGACTGAAGCGGACCATGAGGTGATTGTCTGTGCGTCAAATGTATGGACACACACACACACACACACACACACACACACACACACACACACACACACACACACTAAACACACACACACACACACACACACACTAAACACACACACACACACACTAAACACACACACACACACACACACACACACTAAACACACACACTAAACACACACACACACACACTAAACAGTAGCATGGGAGAGGTGTGCCAGTCATAGAATCCATCAGGGGTTCTCAACTGTCCGCCATTCTTATATTATGCACTGTGTTTGTCATAAAGTTATCTGTGGCTCAAGTGACGGCATTTTGTATTTTGGCGTTCACTTGTATGGTGGCTCTGAACAGTCAAAACATCTCTCAACTTTTTTTTCGGATGTGAAAAATGGAAAAAATCTAAAGCAGTTTTATGACAGACAAACGTTTTGGAGGCAGTGTGTGTCAGTACGATTCACACAATGTGAAGTTGAATTAATTTTTTTCTGTGCAAAAATTACGGACGAAAATTTCAGATTCATTGTCCAATAACCTTTATTCTGCATTTAGTTCTCGCTTTTGCGCAATGTTAATATTTTGATTTACTCGCATTATTTTTCTATCCGCGACCGTGATACTTTAGGCGGGAATTTGATCCCATACATGAGAGTTAATTTTGCTACACTGTGGCAGTATGGCATACTAGCGACTAGTATCCACATTAGTGACCCCACCTCCGATGCCATAAATGCTGGTTTAAATCCCATTTAAAGTGGGACATGTAGAACCAAAGCGGTCTTATTGGTGCAGTGACCCAGATTAAAAGAAGATTTAAGGCCGATATATACTTCTGTCAAGTGTGTGCAGCAGTTCTGGCAGTGGCTTCACACAGTAGCCGTAGCCTTACGCAGACCCTGACTCGCATCTCTCAAAATGTAACTACAAGTCGCGGTGATGCAGAGTACAGGAGCTGTGATTGGTCATCTTAGTAGCAGTGATGAGTGTGGGCGGGGCTGAGAGTCGTGGGAGAGGAGCGGTGCCTGTGGGTCAAATGTTCCATGGAGGGGCTCCAGATGGATACTTTTTTGTGTGTATCGAATGTTCGACAATTCCAGCCTCTTTCTTCCTTGAATGAATGTTGAGTGTTGAGTTTGAGGTACTTTCATGAACACCCTTTTTTGAACACCCACAAAAAACTCAACACAAGGGAACATACTGTAGAAACCGTCCTGGCAAGCTTCAGTGCCAGAGCAGCACAAACAGAACCCAGAAGTAAAAATGCAGAGCCATGTGCAAGACATGTGCCATGGCTTACCGCGATCAATTAACAGAAGTATAAATCAGGCTTTAGAGGGTGAGTGGGTAGGAGCTGTGTGAGTATACCCTGGCCTTAAGAAACGAATAATGTTAAAGGCTGTAATTTTGGTGTCCTTGTTCATGGGTCAACCTCCATTGGCAGAAATGCTGGTTTGAATCCCACTTCAACCAGCAGAGGGGTTTTATTGGTGCCATGACCCAGGTGAAAAGGAGATTTAGGGCGTTGAGTTTAATGGATGCTAACAAGTAGGAGCTGTGTGAGTATACCCTGGCCTTAAAGGCGCAGAATAAACCTAGTGGTTGAACTAGATATTGCAGTTAAAAAAATCTAATAAT
Source organism: Danio choprae (assembly GCA_903798125.1). Taxonomy (NCBI): domain Eukaryota; kingdom Metazoa; phylum Chordata; class Actinopteri; order Cypriniformes; family Danionidae; genus Danio; species Danio choprae. Next base: position 3,370,904 of record CAIGQW010000272.1, read on the forward strand.
TATATCATTTGGTTACCTATTACATTGCAAGTTGCCAGATTGTCAACACCAACAAGAGCGAGTGTGCTTGACTATCGAGCCTACACCGTAACAACATACGACAACACGCAACAAAAATAATCTTTTCTGTGTTATAGGAGTTTCTATTTCTATCGGCTGTATAACAGCATAGATTTTTAACACAACGATCACCTCAGGTAATGATTATGTGCTTTTGTTTCTGTGTTAAATGCTACCATTTTACGTGACATTTATTGCCATACTGAAAGCAGCAGCAGATCCTGTGCCTGAGATATTGAAAATAAAATAAACATATTTGAAAAATTAATGCTAGAACTGTGATTCAGTGTAAACCAACAAATCAGTTATTTTTAATAATGTTAACTGACATTTAATTGTGTAATCTGGCAGTGGGCAGGTTATAGAGACCAAAGCAAAGACAGACATTCCGACACGAAATGCACATTTTCAAAGAACAATAACTGGGAAACAAGTATGTTCACTTGGCATATTTCTTAAATATCTGCAAACATACTATGCTATTTGCATGCTTCAGAAGAGTCACAAACTTACAAACAGCACCTTTAAGAAACCAATTAACAAATTGTGTCCGTTGCTAAAAATACTGGTTTGAATCGCACTTAAAGTGGGGTGAGTACAAATTGAGGTGTTACATTGGTACCCTGGCCTCAAGAGGTACACTAGTGTCTGAGAGGCAGCATGTGGTTTTTAGCATTCTTGTTAGTGTGCCAGCCTCCCTTCCCATTGGAATCCAGCCTGGAGCATAGCAAGTACAACTGAAAGAGTTACATGCAATGTCTGTAGAGATCCTAGTGCTCCATGCACATATTTCTGCTCTTGGTCATCTTGGTAAAAACACGAGGCCTTCAGTAGACAACACCCAAGATCACAGTGGGTCTTTCAAAGTCTCTGGGTCCTATGCAACTCCAGCATTAATGGCCTAGTAGCACAATTGATCTGATTGATCATCTGCAGCGCCAGGTTCTTATGTTGCCTTGAATACTGAAGATAAGGAGCATTACTTTTTTAACATATGTTTGAAGTGTTTGTCAAATTCAAACACACTTGGTAAGCAGACCAATCCGAGCACTGAGATGGAACCAATCAGGGTAGAAACTTAGAAACTTGACCTTATCAGAGCATTTCAGAAAGACTGGAAATAGAGCTGTTGCTGTAATGTACAAATTGTCCAATCTAGTACACCGGGTGAATAAAATAATGAGCATTATAAATCAGAGTGCATCTTTAAATGCAGCTTTTATCTTTCAACTTTCCTCCTTTTTAACAGTCATTTGAATAATTGTATTAGTTGAATTAAGTGCAAATGTATTTTTTATGTTTTTGTCCAAAGTTGAATATTGGTAATGCTAATTCTGCATGTCAACCTAACTCAGGTCGCCCTTATGAATTTATAAGTGGTAATTATGAATTGTTTCATGCAATTAATTCAAGGTTATTTTTCTCCTAAACAGATGCATTGAGCAGTTTAATATTCCTTTTCCTTTAACCTATTGGCAAAGGAAGCTTTTAAACCTGACTTCAGTGAAATGAAGATCAACAGATGTGCATTAGGTGTTTAATTGATGCCGTATGTCTGAAATTAATCTTTACTTTCATTCTTGTGCTGCTCTAGAGAAAAATAGAAAATGTGTATGTGCACAAAAGTTACTTGGGTAGTACTTCCTGCAAAGCTGCCTACCTTTTCTTTATCAACAGTTATGAAAATATACAATAGTGTTAAATTAATTTGCTATCATAATAATAATCATTAGAAATTAGTCTCTACCTACATTGTAAAACAAATTTGTTAGTTTCCGTATTTTTAAGTGTTTTCCATTTATTTACGGTTGGGATTTGCATTCTGCGACTTTGATCTCTGCTCTGTCGTATTTTAATGATTCAACTCTACAGTTAAACAAAATTGACATTTTAGTAGTTTGAAATAATATAATGTATAACAAATAATATATAGAGAAATACGTCTGAAAAATAACAGAAAATGTATGGGCAGTTTATTACAAGTTGTTTTTGTACTGTAATATACAACACCAACCCGGACAATAACTCACTTCAATCTATTAAAAATGTTAATAAAAGTCACTTTTCAATGTTAAAAGTTGTTGGAAGAAAGATCAAGGTCAAATTAGTGCAATTCAAAAGCATAAATAAATTTGAATCAGATTGTGATGTGAATGAAAACATGAATCACAAAGTACAGAAAATCTTTTTACAGTGTAGATTAATTAAATTGTCATATAAATGCAACTTGGGCCCTGCTTGCATCTTTTATAAGTCAAGTCAAGTCGTGGTTATTGTCATTCCGCTACATGTGTGGACATACAGAGGAACGAAATGTCGTGTCTCCCAGGACAATGGTGCTACATGGATTAATCATAAATACAAACACAACACTAGACATAAAGAGCTATTATTTAAAAAAAACTATGCGTAACTAACATATATTATAAAACAGAATAAAATACTTAAACTATACACATAAGACAGGCTATACAAGTACTTTTTCATGAGACTGAACAATGTTGTGCAGGATATTGTGCAAAATTTAAGGTCTAAAATTGTGCAAGAGGTATTTAAGCTTGAAGCAAGCAGTGCAACATGATTGTGGTACATTTATAGTAAACATCGAGCCCTTGTAAGGTGGAGTTTAGATATAAAGATGTATTATAATGTATTATTATAGAGATGTGCTTTCTCATTACAATCGATTGTAATGATCAAAACACAAATTATGATCAAAAAAGGTTTTTGCCCTCAATATATATTCAAATAGTTTACTTATCTGCTTACTCAGAAACTCTTTAACATGGGTTTGTTCATACTATCAGTGAAATACTGTACAGATCATGACAAAATAAGAGGAAAGTGTCTCAATAAAATCTAAACGCAAACGATTACAAGAGACGCATATGAAAACGTTAATACTCCAGTGACCATTTGTGATCAGGTCATTAAAACTGCATGCTAATACCAAGTGTACATTAAGCAGGGCTGTAATTCTAACAGACAAACAGATACAAATTAGCTTAGCTTCATTACACATACCTATTGTACTGAGTGCCATAATTATCACATCCACTAATCATTTTTTGATTATCTCATGCTGACATTAATTTGGAAACATCTCGACAACATGCAACAAATAATCCGCTCTGCTAAATTATTCAGTCTGTGAAGGAATAATTATTTGCCGCAAATGGCGCTCGTGTGGTGATTCGTTTAGCAGGGATTGATCTGCCATCTGAGTCATGTTTTCCTGTAATACAGATGTAGGCACACTACAGGTGCTGGATTTGACACATACATAATGATATGCTGATGGAGAAGAGATGGAAGCTTTGGCTGAGCATAGATGATTTTTTTTTCTCCCCCCTCAATCTAATCTCTGTCCTGGCCCAGTGGGCTCAGAGAAGCCAAAGGCCGTTTTATGGATATACATAATGTGAATGCATGAGGAAAGCATGCATCAGCAAACAGATCCCAATATTGTCTGTGTGATAAAGCCCCCAGAGCTTGAATACTGACTGTGCTACCGATTGGAATATGATTTTGGATATTTACATTTGTTTGGTTGTGAAAACTGGGCAAAGACAAGGGGTAAAGGCTGCCCCCTATATTTTGAGTGTGTTGTGATCTCATGTGGGACATTTAAAATGTGCTGCCGCTGCTCTACTCTGTTAACGTGTTCAGAAATGTGTGCAAGAAATATGCAATAAATATGTAATATGTGCTGCTTAGTGTGAAACGACTATGGCGGAGAGTGTTGAATACCAGAATGCATGACGTTTATGTGTATTAACCAGGCAATGCAAGATAATTAAGTGTTAATATTCATTTATTTTGGTTGCTGTAACATTAAATTTCTCACATGCATTATAATGCTCAGTAAAGAATAAAAACACCCTAAAGAGGTCAAAAATAAGCTGTAAACCTGTACAGGCTCCTTATTCTAATGTTTGTACAGTTCAGTGACTATCCTGTACATTAAATTTAGTTATTTTCAGCTTAATTTGTTTGTTTAAATTCAGCCCCCATAATGTTTTGCATCCATTACCTTAAAATTGTTTAGTAATATTTTTTTTTTCTGGTGTATATATGTACTACCATAATCTGCACCATAATTGTCTCAATAAAGAGTCTAAATACAGGTGTATTTCACAGCTGAACTTTCACAGATGCACAATCTCACATAAAACATGTATGTAAAAATGGAGGATGGTCAACATCCGGATCGGAACATGTCACATAGGTAGCCATTGATTGTTTATGCTTTGTGTTTCTCATGGGGGTCAATTGATTGACCTGCCTGCTCAACGACATCCTGCATGGTATTAAAGATAGCTAGCAAGGATTGCTTGATTGTGAAGTAGCATGTATTTTAACACATTTGTTGTGCAGGACTTTTAGTCGACAACAATGTAGTAGTAAAAAATACATAATCCACACAGTGACTATCAGGACAGACAAAAAAAGTGTGCAGTCTGGGAACCCCGTATTACAGTGTTACAGCAGATGAAACAAGTGACATTCATTTAACCCAACGATTCATTCAGATATGGGACTTCTGCTATCGCCTAGAGTTGCAACAGTTTTGTAGAACTATATTTGTTTTTAATTGTTCACTCAAAAAAGGAAATTTTGCAAATATAATAATTTACCTTTCTCTTGTTCCAAACCTGTTTGATTGCTGTTGAACACAAAAGAAGATTATTTGAAAACTGTTGGAAACCTGTTGACGTCCATATGTTTTTCCTGCTACAGATGCCAGTGGCTACCATTTTCCAAAATTCTTGCTTGGAAAATAGTTTTTTTTTTTATGTGTGTTCAATAAACTCATTAAGGTTTGGAACCACATTGAGGAAATGTTGTGTAGTTTTTATTTTATTTTATTTTATTTTTAGGTGAACTATCCCTTTAAAGGTCCCCTGAAGTGGACGTTTTAAATAGTCAATACCATTTCACATGATACTGACATGAATCCGACTTCATTGACCCCAGTGGGAGTTTTCTAGAGTGAAAATACAGCAATACACTTAATAAAACTCATCTTTTTGTGCAGAGGTTGATATTCGTTTCTGCCTGTGTTTTTTAAAAACTTGTTAAACTGACAACATTATCTAAATGCATCTCTGTCTGCATCTTTTTTGGGGGTATAATTATAGTATAATTTAACCTATATATTTATTCACAGCACATCCCAGGAGCAGTAATAGAGTAGCAGACAGATAGTTGCCTGCAGATAACTCACTCTCTCCGAAAGTAAACCTCTTCTCTTCTTCAGTTTAAAAAATTGTCATTTGACAAGACATCGGTTCAGTTTGTGCATATTTGTTTTGACGACTAAAGCATGATTATTTTGCATTATGTGTATTTCAGAGTATCATGCAGTGTGAACATCAGAGACAAAGAGCTGCATGAGAACAGAGCTCATTAATATTCATGGCCCTTCCAAATAAGGTCAAAACTGAGCTTTTAATTCTAGGACCAATTTTTAAGCTTGTAAATGTAAATAAAAAAATATATCTGGAGATTGTTTTTTTTTTTTTGCATTTAACTAAGCCACATACAATTTATGTAGATATCAGAGAGCAATTAAAACATAACTGATCATTGTATTCTATGGCACCTTAAAGTAAAATTAGTAGTAAAAAAGTATTTTGCACCTGTGAATTTAACTCTTGGTTTTGTTAACTCTTAAATATTTATATGCAATGCTGTGCTAGTATGTTCACACAAAATATATAATCAGTCCATTCGGATGTGCAGAGAGTGAAAACTGAAACTGGAAGTGTCTGTCCGTGTCAAATCGGGACAGTCTCGCTTCATGATTAAACAGGCATCACTGTGTGCTCGGATATGACAGAAAACATGTCATTACGCTGTGGATGAGCAGTGGAATTTTTATTTTTTATCTGTTATTATATTTGAATTGGATGTGGGATGTGCATCCAGCCCAACAGAGCTGTCTTGTCATGGACAAAAAGTGCCAATTATATGATTAAAGCTGTCTGTATAACTGACCTTTCTGCATTAGCTCAGTTTGCTATTACACTCAATCAAGAAAGGTCAGCCACAAACGTGGATTCAATTTAAAAACAACTGTTTGGTTCTGACCTGAGGAAAATGCGGTATGCATTTATATGTGGCCGCTCCTGACCAAAGTGAGTTTGCTTTGTGGCATTTTCTGACCTTGATGGGGAAAGCAGTTCAGTTTCATTTTGCGATTGGGGCGCTGCTGGCAGGATACATGTTTTCATACTGTCACTGTTTGACCTTGTCATGGAAGTATAAAGATGAAAAGTGTTGCTGAGTTCATGCTACCCGTTATATCCATAATGCTTTACTTAACCTCTGCACACAGACTCACAGTAATCAATAATGAAAGTGCAGGGCATTATGAATTCATCACTGGAAATCTCACTGTTGCCTCACAGTGAAATTGTGTTGTTATATGGATTTATTTTATTTTATTTTAACCAGCATAATCTATCTAACATGTATTTGTTTGTTCGCTTGTTTGTTTTTGTTGTTGAAAATTTTGCAGTTGCATTGTTTTATAGTAAAAAAAATATTACTTTCTGGAGAGTTTTTCTTTTCCTCTTTTAAGATCTAAGTGATGTTTCTTATTTAAATTAATAAAATTGTTAATTTTATTGAATTTTATTATTTAAACATACTTACATTTATCATAATTATTTAATCAACTGCTTTTTAATTAAATGAAAAATGTAAAAAAAAATTTTTAAATGTTAATGTCAATTTGATAGGGGCCTTTGTTGTATCAATAAGAGACCATTATAACAAAAAAAAATACTATTATTATATAAAAAATTTTATTAATAAAATTATTGCTTTTTGCAGAGTTTTTCTTTTTCTTTTTTAAGATCTAAATGATGTTTCTTATTTAATTAGATTTTATTCAATTAAATTTTATTTTATTGAATGTTATTATTAAAACATATGCTTGAATTTGGTATAATTATTTAATTACCTGCTTATTAAATAAATGAAAAATGTTGCTCCATTCATTGTCAATCTTGTAGGGGCCTTTGTATTATTAAGATATTATAATAATTTACTTTTTAATAATATTTACAAAAAAAAAAAGCTTGATTCCTTTTGTAAATGATTAAATGTGTTGTAAATTCCACAGTGACATTTCTTTTTAATAATGAAATATTGCTGTGTACAAAACATTATTGCACACAAAATATTTGTAAACATTTTACTTCAATTTTAAAAGGATAATATGGAGACAATGGAGAATCAGCTTATTTACGTCTGTTTTTGTCTAAATAAATGGATGCAAACTGTGAAGTTCTTCTTGATTCACATTTACGAAGCCATCTCTCTTGTTATTGTTGGATAATGGTTTATAAGTAGATTGATAGGTTTCACTTCAACAGTTTGCATATAATCTACAAATGTTATTCCTCGGCTGTGTCTGAATGGAAGATGGGTCCATGTTGATGAACTGTATAAAGTTAACAATGCATTATTGGTGCTGGGAAAAATACGTTGTTGTAGCTTGATTAGGTTTAGACTAGGTTTTGTTGGCAGAGAGAGAGAGAGAGAGAGAGAGAGAGAGAGAGAGAGAGAGAGAGAATCTGTTTACATTAATTTCTTTCCTCATGTAATTTACAGCCGAATCACTGTTAAGACAAATGCACAACAGGAGTGGATTATATTACTTTCTTTTTTCAGTGGTTTATGGAATTCATACTGTTGCAATAATGAGACAGAATTTCTCATAATTAGTCTTTGGTGTGTAAAGTCTTTGTAATGGATGCTCACTCCAGCTGTGGTGCAGTGAATGATGAAGGGATGAGATTGCTGGAGGTGGAGAGAAGTGAACAGAAGGGCTGGAAAGCGTGAAGAGGGAGACACTCAGTGGCGAAGATCTGATCAACACCCAATTCTGACGCAACATGGGTGAAAAGAGGCATGTAGTATTGGTAACCTTATATATTTAAATATATAGATGTACATGGTATTCAAAAATAAATTAGTTTAACTGTTAATAAAACAGTTTTCTAAGTAATTTCATCCATGGAGCGCCCCTATTAACATTTATATTGCTGTCTCTTTCTCATAGCGCTCAATCTTTTTTTCCTGCCTATACATTTTTATCTTATGTTGTTGAAAGTTGCATCTATTATGGAAATGTTTTTATCTCTGTTTTCTCAAAGTATTTAAAAAAAATTATAAATTCTTTATGCTCCATAGACATAGCCATACAGGATGTATACTGTATGTCTGAAAGTTGAGTTTCCTGTTCTCACGTAAAGGTGTTGTGACTTAAATTGAAGGTAGCACTTTAATATAATGGTCCATTGGTTAATGTTAATGTATTTACTAACATGATCAATACATTTATTACTGTATTTATTCATCTTCGTTAATGTTATTTAAGGTAAATAATGTTCATTTTAACTCATGGTGCATTAACTAATGTTAACTAAGTGCAACTTTGGATTTTAACCATGCATTAGTTAATGCTTTTCTAAATACCAATATTCTAAAGTCTTACCAAATTTAAGTATAACGATAAGAATGATTAGTTAATGTTTCATTTATTGTTTTTATAGTCATAATGCAAAATAATTACTTTGACATCTAAATATGCTGTGTGCCTCACAGTGGCGCAGTGGGTAGCACGATCGCCTCACAGCAAGAAGGTTGCCGGTTCAAGCCTCGGCTTGGTCATTTGGCATTTCTGGGTGGAGTTTGCATGTTCTTCCCATGTTGGCGTGGGTTTCTTCCAGGTGCTCCGGTTTCCCCCACAGTCCAAAGACATGCACTAGAGGTGAATTGGGTAAGCTAAATTGTCAGTAGTGCATGTGTGAATGAGTGTGTATGGATGTTTCCCAGTGATGGGTTGCAGCTGTAAGGGCATCTGCTGCGTAAAACAAATGCTGGATAAGTTGGCGGTTCATTCCGCTGTGGCGACCCCTGATTAATAAAGGGACTAATCCGAAAAGAAAATGAATGAATGAATATGCTGTGTAACTTCAAGAACTAAATTCCTATGATGCTGTGAGCTTGCCTGTAACTGTAGTAACTAACTCAGTGTCTGTTTAAAGTTCACTTTTGTTTTCAATGTACTGTACAACAAAAAACTTCAATAAACAGTTACTTTTGTTTAAATCCAAGTTGCCAGTGGTCATTATTTGCTGCTAAGAGGAAAAGATAGAACAGTGTTAAAGCTGTGCTCCATTCTGATACACATAAGCTGTGTTTCTTTTTGAAACCGATGTGCTCTGCGTGGGTTAGAAAACTGCATGTTTAATGATCAAGCTATCAAAAAGGATGGCTTTTTCTTTTCTTTTCTCTTTGTTGATAGAAATTGATATGTTTTCACAGCTGGAGTGTATAAATAATACGTACTTTGAATATGGGATTGAGCAGTTGGTGAACTTCACTCTGTGTGAACTTCTCTTAATTGTTTCCAGGACTCCTGAACCTAAAATCATTTCCATGACTATGTAATATATGCTTCCGTCCAACTATTTTTATGCACATTTTAGAATATCAAATTAAAATGCTTAATGAAAATAACTAAATGTGTATAGATTTTGAAAATCTGCACAATTAAAGCTTATGCACACAACTGAGAACAATAACCTTTTGATCAATAGTAAACATTTGCATAAACTAAGATGGAAACACATTTACTGTGTACATTTCAACATGCTCATAAAAAAGTAAATTCTTTGTTTTAACAGATCATGCAATAACAACAATGGATGCGAAAAGATCAATTAATGGACAAAGCAGTGGACTGACCACATAGTATAATATCTGAAATGTTGTTTTGGTCATTCTAAAATGTCTTAGCCAAAGTCTGTCATCAACATATTTTGATATCATTACCTCCCAGAACTGTTTTGAGCAGCTGAACACCAAAAGAGCGATCTTGCGACTCCAAAAACTATGTTTGTTACTGTTTGTTCATTGTGTTTCGTATTCTAGGCCTAAAGTACTTTATTATATAAGAAAAAAGGCCCACAGTGACTTCTACTGCAGCAAATTCCATTTTTCTTGTTGATATTTGGTGCCAGTTTTTTAACACACAAGATGATTTTATTTACTTTGACATTGCATGGATAAAAAATGTCATACAAAATATATATATACTGCTTCAGAAATTATCTAAACTTTGCAATAAAAAATAAAATACAGGAAATATACAAGGGTAAATACTACAGGGCTGTCATGCATTTACTGCATCATTATTATTATTAGAATTAACATAATTTTGTGTTAAAGAGTTGTGTTTGCATGCAAATCATATAGTCCAAGTGCAAAATATTTAAAGTGACTCATTTAGAAGTCACCATGTTTGTTTTATCACAAGACAAGCCGCAGCCCCATGCGCTGCAGTGGAGAGATTAGAGCTGCTGGATTTACATTCATTAACTTGTACATGAACAAACTTTATGAAAGTAAGTAGCTGTTTAACTGGAAGAGGAGTAAGCGCTCTTGTTACCTAAACAAAGTGTATCTGTTCTGAATAACACATATCAAAATTGTCCTACATTAACAACATTTTAAATGCCCCAACTTATTGTTATCTTCCATAGACCTCAGTGTGTATTTTATAAAACACAATTTCTTTTAGTATATATATTTATTCAAATGTCTGTGTCAAATGTTAAATGTTATTTCATTGAAAATGTTTAGATCTTTGACAATCATTGCACTCCTTTTTCTCTGGCTCAGCACAAACCATCACAGGAAAGGTAGTTTTAAATACTGGGGTAGCCCAGGGTGATCAATAAATTACAAACGAATGATTATATTCTCTCACTCGTAAAGTATGCTGATGGTCTGGCATTGGTTTCCTGTCAGGAATAAATGAATAGCTCCTTATATTTTAAATACATGAACAGTATCACAGACTGGTTTGGCAACAGTTCGTTACAACTTAATATTAGGAAAATAAAAGAACTGTGTCTGAAGAGTCAAACAAGAGTAGCAGATACTAGCTTTTATAAACCAGTTGTCATATATGGAAAAACTGTAGAGCAGGTTTAAAATTTTAAATATTTAGGTACAATTATTGGCAATAAATTGAACTTTGACAGTAATGTAGAGTCTGTCTATAGGAACGCAAGACAGTTCTGTGGTCTTCTCTGTAGATTGGGAAGTTTTAATGTTAGTACACATACTCATGGTAAATAGATCATTAATTGAGAATATTCTCACATATAATATTGTCTCATTTTGTTAACGCAGCACTCAAACAGAAGAATAAACTCTCTCAAATTATCAACCAGGCAAATAAGATAACACTCACTTCAGATTTTATTTGAGTACTTTATGAACAAAAAAGCTTAAAATAAATAAATGTGTTCTACAGCTTTAATTTATTTCCTCATTCATTAAAATGTCCTTTTTTTACCATACAGAGAAAATGTCTTTCAGTGTAGCAATAGTGTACCAAGAAATCTCCTCAGGCAAATTTAAAAGAACCATTAAAAGTCATACTAAACATATTTAAAAAGGTCTCTTTGTCCTTAGCCAGGAAGACATTTTTAATCATTTAAAATGTAATAACATTACGCATAATAACTTATTTACATTAAGGACAGGTCAGAATAATAGAGTTTTCCCCCAAACATAAATATATCTGTTACTCTGAATGATGATGAAACATTATTTTACAGAAATTATTGTCACAGAAAGTATTTGAAACATTTAAGTACACATTTGACTTGCATTTAATGTTTTCCATCTACAAAAAGTCAATTTTTTTTTATTTAATTCGATGCACACACCATCTCATAATTGACTTAAACAGAGAGTATTTATTTAACACAAGTTTGTTCAGCATGTTAATTAATTTCAGATTATTGCTAAGCTTTCTATATTTGCTTTTGAGTGTTTAATTAGTTGGAAGCGATCCCTACATCCATTCACTGAGAAACTCATTGTCCAATCGATATCTGTATTTTCTCACCACTCCTTCAACTGAAACCGCAGTGATTGAATCTTGAAAAATGAAAGGACTCTTCTTCAATTGGCAGAACATGCTGAGCTGCAGAACCACTGCCACTTTTCTCCTGTAAGTCTCCAGGTGAGGAATAGGTGTTTAATGTGGAGGCACGGCCAGTGCTGGGGAGGAGGAACAGACAGGCTCTTCTGCACGTGATGAATGGAGCATTAAAGATCCGAGCTGTGGGGCTGTAGATGCTTCAGAAGAGCAGAGAGAGATGCAGACATGAGAGAGAGGGAGGGCCAGCAGAGGATGTTGTTGATGATGCTGTTAGGAGCCTCACACTTCATAAATTACACCGGAGCAGCACCTCTCATACAACACACACTGCCTTCATGAAAACTAACTTTATCTGCTGTTGACAGCTGGCAGCTTTTCCCCTTTGTTTTACTCGTCTCTATCTGTGCTGAGGATCAAAATAGTCATCAAAACAGTTTTTGAAGACTGTTTTTCAGAAATAATGGAAGATTCATTGTTTAAAATTTGAAGGATTTTAAGTAAAAAATTTCACCCACTGATCCATCCATACTGTCACCTCACAGCAAGACGATCACTGGATCGAGTGCTGGCTGGGCCAGTTGGCATTTCTGTGTGGAGTTTGCATGTTCTCCCTGTGTTCTGGTGCTCCGATTTTCCCCACAGTCCAAAGGCACGCAGTATAGGTGAACTGGGTAAACAAAATTGGCTGTAGTTTATATATATATATATATATGTGTGTGTGTGTGTGTGTGTGTGTGTGTGTGTGTGTGTGTGTAAATAGGTGTATGGGTGTTTCCCAGTACTGGGTTCCTAACCCTGATTAATAGGGGACTAGAAATAAGGAGAATGAATGAATCATCCATCCATCCATCCGTCCATCCATCTAGTTTCACTCACTCATCTATCCATTAAATTTCACCTACACACTGATCCATCTCTCCATCCATCCAATTTCAGACATCCACTGATCCGTCCATCCGTCGGTTGGTCTGTCGGTCCGTCGGTCCGTCCATCCATCCATCCATTCATCCTTGCCCACACACCCACATTTTAATACATTTCTGTGTTTGCAAAAACAACATCAATTTCTGGCCATGCAGACAAATCATGTCGAAGTTATGCATTTTTGCAAAACTCCTGTTATAAAAACATATATACGCACATTGGTTTTATGATGACAAAAAGTCATGCAGTCTTCAGTCAGTTAGCACATGCACACGATCAACAATTTTTAGTGATGACTAATCTGAAATCACCTGATTGGCCATTGTGTTCATAAGCTCAGCTGAAATGTGACTGGCTACTTGGTGCAAAAAACAACATCTGTAGCAATGTTCACAAATCGAATGCAGCAAAATACATTTTTGCCGTTTTGTTTATACATTACCATTAACAGTTGGCAGTTTTATTGGAATTTTGCAACAACCCAGCCTGTCCTGACCAATGATATTTTCATGTACAGCTTTCAATTCTGAGATTTTGTAAAATGCAGTATTTTTGACACACAGTCCATTGACAAAAGACTTTCCTCTTCACAAATGCACACACCATATATATATATATATATATATATATAT
>CAIGQW010000272.1:3394496-3410778 GCA_903798125.1 Danio choprae
AGTACAGTGAACTCATTGTCATGTTCAAGAAACCAGTCTGAGATGATTCACGCTTTATGACATGGCGCGTCATCAGAAGATGGGTACACCTTGGTCATAAAGGGATAGACATGGTCAGCATCAATACTCGGGTAGGCTGTGGCGTTGATGCTCAATTGGTACTAATGGGCCCAAAGTGTGCCAAGAAAATATCCCCCACACCATTGCACCACCAGCCTGAACCGTTGACACAAGGCAGGATGTATCCATGTTTTCATGTTGTTGACGCCACATTCTGACCCTATCATCTGAATGTTGCAGCAGAAATCGAGACTTATCAGACCAGGCAACGTTTTTCCAATCTTCTATTGTCCAATTTTGGTGAGCCTGTGCAAATTACAGCTTCAGTTTCCTGCAGCAGATCGTCTTGACCATGTCTTCATTCCTAAATGCATTGAGCTGCTGCCATGTGACTGGCTGATTAGAAATTTGCGTTAACAAGCATATAATTTGTGTTTTATATGAAAAGCAGCAGCAAGATTATTATGCTACACGTCTCCTTTTGTTTTACAATTGTTTACATCAAAGCAATTCTTGGAAGCTTGAAACAACATGCTGTTTTTTCTCTTAGGTGAACTATTACTTTGATTCTCCTTAAAGGGACAGCACACCCAAAATGAAAAGTTACTGTTGCTGTTAAGTAATAGGGATAGTTCACCAAAACAGAACATTTGTCATTATTTACTCTCCCTTCACTTCTTTGAGTCTCATTAGAGTCTATTTCTTCTGATAAACATAAAATAAGTATATAAACATAAAATATTGAAAACTGATAACAATTTACGTCTATAGTATTTGTTTTTTTTCCTGCTATGGAGGTCAATGGTTATATGGTTGAATGGTTTCAAACTGTGTTCAAACTATATTCTAAAAAGATAAAGTTGTTTGAAGCCACTTGAGGGTAAGTAAATAATGCAAAAATATTTTATTTTTGCATGAACTATATCCATTTATAGTTCATGAACAACATAAACATTATTTACTTCACTATGTATTTAATAGGGCATCACGAATCACCTAGGTCCACAGCTTTATTTTCATTATATTTATTATTTAAAAAACACGGTCACCTACATTTTTTATATTCTGTGAGTGAGGAAATAAACAACAAAATGTTCCTATTTGAGTTACCTATCCCTTTTAAAGGCATAGTTCATCCAACAGTTTAAAGTTTGCCATCATCTACTCTTCCCTTTTAAGAATGCAGTAAACCTGTACCCATTGACATCCATAGGAAAAACAAATACAATGGATGTCAATGGTTAATGGTTTCCAAGATTTCAGTATATCCTTTATAGTGTTCAACAGAAAAAATAAATAAATAATCAAACCGGATTGGAACAAGTCAAGGGAGAGTACATCAAGTTTGGGTGAACTAACCCTTTAATCCATTAAAAGGTGCTTAGCATTTCACAAATGTGATAAGAGCAGTCTGGAGTGTTTGACTCCCCATGGTGCAGCAGAGGGCAGTAGCGGAGCAGAAATGTCTGCCCGTCTTTCCTCTCTCTCTGTATCTTACGCTCCGGGAGATCCGTCTCACTCCGGCACAGCTAAGGAATGAGATTGCTCAAACATGGCCGTCACACTTCTCAAAGTAGCCCAGATTTATGATGTCAGCAGGGTGAAAGAGCCCCTTTGCTGCTTGTGTTCGACAAAAATCAAATGTGTCTGCGGACAGCGAATTAAACAGGAGGGGGTTGTTTTGGAGAGAAAAAAAGCCCTTCGCCTTGATCTTGTCAAAGTGAGGACTCTGGTGAGTCATTTTAGAAGAGCACGTTGTGAGGTGAACCGATAACCAAGGGCTACGTCAGAGCAGAATGAATCCGAAGACGAAGTGTAAATTACCTCATCTTCTAGAGAGATGAAAGACAGGAATGAAGAAATCTGAGATTGGAACTTAAAAACAGAAAAGAGGGGGGGAAAAGGTGATGAATCGCAAATAGAGATTGACTGTATGTGGTTCTTCATGCACTGTCGACCCCCCTGTGGCAGATGGGCTCATTTCCATAAAACTCTCCGGCTTCGTCTGACAAGAGAGAAAACATCTCCAAAGCAGGACCGAATATCAAGATTCCCAGGATGTCTCGCAGCTATTTCTTTATCGCTGCTTACCGCTTGCATGTTGGCACACATAAATCTGGATGAATACATTTGCAGCAATATTACCCTTTTTTCCCCCACTGACATAAAATTCGCTTGATCCTATACAAAACAAGAAATAAATCATAAGAATCTTTGTGAATCATCATCCAGCAGTTTAATGATCAGATCGTGCAAATCATCGGCTCTCTTGCTTTCTGTTTGTATGAATCAGTTTACTGATTATGGCTCTTGTGTAGAGTGAGTCATGTTTGTCAACAGTGTGAGTTATAAAAGATGGATGACACAAAACGACTGCTTCTTACATGTACAGTGAAGACCAAACATGGAGAATGATTGATGAACAAAACATTTTTTTCCAGAAACAATATTATCTTCAATGTTCAAAATATGATGGAATTTTAATTGTGGCTAAAGTAGTACACTGAAAAAAAATGATTCATTGAATTTACTAAATTTGTTCAAGGTAAGTGGTTGCAAACAATTTATATGGGCCGAGTTAAAAAAAAAACCCCAACTAATTAATTTGAGTAATGCTCAACTTACTTTGTTTTTTTTAATTCAGCCCATATAAATTGTTTGCAACCCCTTAAAAAAATAGTAAATCACTAGTCTCCTACAGGATATCACTAGTCTCCAAAAGGACATCACTAATCTCTATCAGGGTATCACTAGTCTCTTACAGGACATCACTAGTCTCTCATAGGACATGATTAGTCTCCAACAAGACATCACTAGTCTCTTAAACACATCACTAGTCTTTCACAGGACATCACTCTTAAATACATCACTAGTCTCTTAAATACATCACTAGTCTCTCAAAAGACATCACTAATCTCCAACAGGACATCACTAGTCTCTTAAACACATCACTAATCTTTCACAGGACATCACTAGTCTTTCACAGGACATCACTAGTCTCCAACAGGACATCACTAATCTCTAATAGAGCCTCACTGGTTTCTTACAGGACATCACTAGTCTCTCATAGGACATCACTAGTCTCTTAAATACATCACTAGTCTCTCAAAAGACATCACTAATCTCCAACAGGACATCACTAGTCTCTTAAACACATCACTAGTCTTTCACAGGACATCACTAGTCTCCAACAGGGCATCACTAGTCTTTTACAGGACATCACTAATCTCTTAAATACATCACTAGTCTCTTAAATACATCACTAATCTCTAACATGGCATCAATTGTCTCTTATATACATCACTAATCTCTAACATGGCATCAATTGTCTCTTAAATACACCACTAGTCTCTCACAGGACATCACTCTCTCACAGCAGGGCTTTATTAATCTCTCACAGGACATCACTAGTCTCTCATGGAACACCAATAGTCTCTCACAGGATATTACTGGTGTCTCACAGGACATAATTATCCTCTCACAGGTCTCACTAGTCTCATATACATCACTAGTCTCTCACAGGACATCATTAGTTTCTCACAGACATCACTAGTCTCTCACAGACACCTTTAGTCTCTCACACTACTCTACTGTGATCTTGATCTCTTCTCCCAGTAGTGGTTTCTTAACCATAACTTTGTTGTCAAGGAATTTTGAGAAATTTTGGTTTAGGTCAGGACTCTGGGCTGTCCTTTCATTATTTCAAAGTTTTCAGCTTGACCGAGAGACACATTATATCAAGATATAGATCTGTAACCTGGTCAGTTGAACTGACTGACCACTGAGATGCTTTGTAATCCTGTGTTACTTTGGTTCCTGGTTAGTTTACACATGTTCTGTCTTCTTCCAATTGCTCTCCCTGTGTGTGTATACTGTGTGAATCCTCAGTTTTGTCCTGTGATAACACTGCTCTTTTAAAATATTAAACTTAAAAAGTAACTACATGGAAACCCCCCACCCCCCCCAACTTTTCTGTGACATATTTTCTTTCTTTCTTTATTAATTAAAATAATTTCTCTTTTTTTTTTTAGGGTAATATTTTTTACATAAGACCAGTTAGCTTTTTAGGTTGCATTTCTCATTATGCAATCTTAAAGATACAGTTCACCCAAAATCAAATATTCTGTCATCATTTTAATTACTGGGCTTTCATTTTCAGTTTTTTTTAATAGATTATTTCTTCTATTGAGCACAAAAGAAGATATTTTTGAAAAATGCTGAAAACCTCTAACCATTAACTTCTATATTATTTGTTTTTTTTTCCCTACACCAGAAGTCAATAGTTAGAGGTTCCTAACATTTTTCTAAAAAAACTTATTTTCAGCGTATGTTCAACAGAAAAAAATAGTGAGAAAAACTGGGTGAAAAACACATTTTTGGGTGAACTATCCCTTTATATGTAGATCAAGTCAACTAAACTTGCCCATAGGAGGCACTGTGGCACAAACTACTGCAAAGTGCCTATCAAAGGCTGTACAAGCTGTCTGAATGATCAGATTTATTTATATAAAACCATATTAGAAAGGTCAGAAAGGAGTACTGTAATCAGTTATTTACTGCTCATTAATTGCCTGTATTCATCAGTAATGCATTTACTGCTTGTCTCGAGTGCATAAAGAACATTGCGGCCATCCATCAAACTCAGTTCAGTAAACAAAACAATATGTTCAAACACCTGGAGTGACCTGCATCAGGACGCTATTGATTTATGATTACTGATAACCGATACAATAGCGGGACCATATTGACACATGAAGTGTGACTCGTGTCTCCTATCGGGAAACAGATTGATATCCAACTTACCTGGGTCAACGGGTTCCTAATTCATTACAGTCGATTGCTGTCTGTACTAATTGAGTCACAGATCACTGGTGATAAGGACGGTGTTGTGTACTAAGAAAACAGACGCTAGCGCTTCTGTCTCGCTATAGTGAGTGATTTGGCATAATGAGGTCGTACCTAATGCTTTTTTTCATTGCTTGTTGGCACTATTATAAACTTCAGTGCAAAACATCAAGCAGTTGTTATAGTGAGATACACTGGAGGCAAAAACAATGTTTTTTTTTTCATGCATCTGTCAGTTTTGGGCTTTTTAGCTTTTCAAGTGTTTTTTTTGTTTGTTTATTTATTTATTATTTCCCAGTCTAATGCAAAGAAAACATCCAAAATATACCTTTAAGTTTTTATTTCCTCACACTTTCAAAAATAATGTCTGTGGTTAAATAATTACAGTAGCCTTCATATATTTTGTAATCATTTATAAGGTCCTATTATATTTGCTAACATCAGCATACATTGAACAATACATTTAATACAGTATATTTATTCCTCTTTGTTCACATTAGTAAGTAAAAATAAGTTCATTCACAGTAAATGTTGAACTATGGTTATTAAATACTGTATCTGAATTTGTGTTTATTCTTAGTTCATGTTAGTAAATACAATATCTAGCGTTAACCAATGGAAGGAAGCTTATTGTAGAGTGTGATGCATATTTCAAAGGTTGTTTTCTCAACATTATACTTTTTCCCCTTTTTTATGGACTGTGCCATCAGAATTCACTTTAAAATTATTAAGCTTACACATATATTGCCTGATTTTATATATATATATATATATATATATATATATATATATATATATAACATTCTAATATACAAAATAAAGTTTAGTTTTGTTTTTCTTTTTGGCTGTGCACAGCGTTTTCTAAAATAAATATATGAATACAAATAAATGAATACACACATACATTTATAGGGGCTGCACAGACTAGTCGACTGGCCAACTTTAATGCTCTGCCATAATGCTTTTTAATTGACTAGTCGCGCTATGCAGATCATGTGGTTTTGACCTGAACTACATGGCCCATGATGGTAGCCTTACACACAAATGTGGTTCACCGAATGAAACTGCCATCGGATTAACGAAATTAATTAAAATGTTATTTTTCAGCATCAGTGATTCACATGAACTTCGAGTGAACATCAGACAGTTAGATCGCTCCATGCAAATACCCTAGAGCAGATCCTAGCATTAGTAACAGGCGCTAATGTTGCGTTATTAACAAAATGAAAGTGTTCACAATGCATTTATGTTGCACTAAAATTAGCCATTGGTAATGTTGCATTGTTTTGCAAACAGCATGTGAATATATATATATTTTTTTGCAAATAAATCACAAATTGTGGCATGTTGCAAAACTTTTGCATCTTGTGTTTTATTGGTGACGTCACCAGCGACTAGTCGATGTCAACTTGATTTTAATAACATAAAGGTCGACTTCCAAAAATCTAAAGTCGTTCAGCCCCCTAATACATACATACATACTGTACATACATACAATTTTTAATGTCACAATGTTTCTAATGTCACAGTCATAAGAAAATATTTTATTTTAAACAAATGAAAATACTCAGCTTGGAACAGCAGTTAGTAAATGATGTCAGATTTTTCGAAGTCCATGCTCGTAATGACTTATGGCTCTATTAATAAATATTTAAAATCAATCATAACATTTCTATAAATGTATCTATAGACACAAAACCTATAATATATTATAATAACAGTTCAAGCTACACTTTGTAGTGATGCATTTATATTTTTCAATATACATATTCATAACACATTATACACTGATCATATATGTGTTAGTTAGTCATGATTTTATTTATAAAGAGGCAGTCTGCAATGTTAAAATGTTATGTTATAGTTACAACAATGTTAACACAGATTTTGTTCTACCAAATAAGTGAAAGCTTTTGTATTGTTGATAGCAGCCCTGTTACATTACGAATACATAGTGTGAGCCATAATACAGTTAATAACTTGTATACATTTTTTTGGGGGGGGGAAGGCTTATTTAACAAGTCTCCTGGAGTTAAACAGTCGACCTGAACAATGTTTAAATACATCCAATTTCCTGTTCTGGCGGGGTCACTTTTAGCTTAGCTCAAGATTAGAATAATTAATTGAAAAAATAATTTTGATAGTTTTCCTATTTAAAACTTGAGTCTTCTGTAGATACTTCATGTATTAAGATTGACACAAAATTTTAAAATATTATGTTATATCTAGGCCAATATTGTTAGGAACAATACTCTCCTAGGCAAGAAACTCTTCTTAGAAAGGGTTACTGATTCTAAATGGGTTCTAAATGTTGTAAAATCGTCAGCCAATTTTTCTGTATGAAACGCATGCTAAGTTCACGTTGATTCTGCACTGCCTTTTTCCCCTTGCACATTTAGCGATTCCCTTGGCTCTGCTAATGTAAAAAAAGGAAAAAAAGAGTGAAAGGAGACCCCAAATTTTGGTCTCGGTTGAGAAATTTGAATGTGCTGTGATGTAGCAGTTGGAAACGCACTGTGGATTTGTACACAGCAGGAGTCTCTATCAGCAGTGGCTGCACTGGCAGATAATCTGTTTCATTTGTGAGGTGAAATATTGTGGCTTTCACAGAGAGCCTGTCTGTATCTGTTTATAACAGAGCGCGACACAGGGGCCTTACTAGTACTTCAATGTTTTTAGGTGACACTAATGTTATATTTTAAGGTGAAGTGTCATTTTTTTTTCACAGTTTAATGTGCATAGATGACCATAAATCACGGTTTCACTTTTAAAAAAATAAAGGTTCTTTATTGGCAAAGCTCTAGCATCACTATGGAAATGTCCATTTTTGAACATTTAAATATGAAGAGCATTGCTGATTTACAATATTCCAAATGTGACATTGCTTTGTTTGGTTTTAGTGATCAGGTTATTTGATTTGAACAAACCCTTCAGTGCTAAAGACATTACCAAAACTATTATGAACCACTTGGGGGCATATTCATTTAATTTTATTTAATTTTTTTATCCAGATTACATATGCAACAGTAGTTTATTCATTCATTTTCTTTTCGGCTTAGTCCCTTTATTAATCAGGGGTCGCCACAGCGGAATGAACCGCCAACTTATCCAGCACGTTTTACACAGCGGATGCCCTTCCAGCCGCAACCCATAAGACAGTTAAAACATGTTTACAATGTAAAACTGAATTCAAATCATTATATTAGCATAGATTCCTCAAGAAATATGAGACCGAAGACTTTAATTGCTGCTGCAAAATAAGCTTGCTATTACAGAAATACATTTTGTTTTCAAACCAAAATCAGGTAAATAGCAACTCCTTTTATTCATTGATTCATTCATTGATTCATTCATTGATTCATTCAAGGCAGCTTTGGTAAGTGTTTTTTAAACCATTCCAAAATCTCATGACCGCATTTTTTAACTGTATAATGCAAAAAAACAAACATGAATAATTTAAATATTTGCTTGTTTTTGTATTGTTTTTCATCTAAAAATATTTAAAAAGATACCTTTACTTTACACGACAAGTGACTTAATAATATAAATCAATGTTTAGAACAAATAAAAAATACATAAAACAGAAAAAGGAACTCTTTAAAAGCAAAACATGATTGATTTTTTTTTCTTATCCACCTGCCATTTTGCCCCAGATTTTTTTAATGCATAAACTGAATATTGATCAAGCAGGTTGCGAAAGACATCTGAATGTGGGATCATACACAATCTGAGAATCAACTTTCTTTGACCTGCCGTCTGCCGTTTGCCGTCTTTTTCTAGACTTATTGTAGTTTTTTTAACATCATACACTTCCTGTGATTTGTTTTTTTTGCACTAATCCATCAACATTACAATTCACCCAAACAGCTCAGAACAAACTACTTCTCAGAATCCTTAAGTGTCTTAGCAACCACATATCAATGCTCTGAATACCACTTAGAACTCTTTAGCAACCAGAAAACAACACACTGTGAATCACCTCAGCTCTGCAGCGGAAGAACATTGGCAAGCGCAGCTCACATTTTCATCAGAAAATGTAAATATTTTGCATGTCTAGAGCCGCTAGCGGTGCAGAAATGACACACTTCACCTTGAAGAAGATGATGCCAAATGTAATTACATCAGCGTCATCCATCATGCGGCTTCTACAGTGGTAATCCTCTTTTAGCTCATAGAACTCCTCTAATAAATGCCTGACGTTTCATTTCAACGAGCTGCATGATGGTACTTGTGATGAGAAGTGATTGTCATATAGCAGAATTCAGAGAGCGACAATAAACTGCACAGTTCAGCGGTGTTTGATATTGTTCAGGCAGGTCTTTATCTTCCTGTCTTTGTGTCCTCTCCATGTGGAAACTGATCCTAGCACTGGGACTCTGAGGAGCTCGAGTCGCCGCGACACGGCGCTCAGCCAAAATCCATAGCCACACCAACCCTCCATTTGTTCTCATATCCTGCTTGACACTTTCCATGAGAACAAATACATGCTCACCTTTCTGACAATATAAAGAAAAAACATGTCTCTGGTGCTGACAGCATATATGAAGGTTTTGAAGGAATGATCTATCTGTTAAGCCAGAACAACGACAGATATTAAAATTTTGTAAACTATACAAACTTTTTATTCTGTAGTTTTAAACAAGAGTTAAAAATATTGACAAGTTTTCATTTTATTGTATATTTATTTTATTAACTCATCTGTTAACCTACAGACCAGTATCCATACCAGACCAATGTTTGCATACAAAATGACCACTGACTCTGCAGCCCCTTTGTCTAAATTGATTAGTTCAGTCTTCGGAAGTGAACAGCACATTGTTGTGTCATCAAAAAGAGGTATTAAATCTCTTTGACTTTTACCTTTTGATACTAAAAGTGTCTTATCTGTTCTCATTTGTCTATTGTGTTCATTGTGTAAAAATTATTTTTCAGACATATCTAAAGTGCTGATTAAGATTTTTTTTCAACACATTTTTAAACATGATGCTTTTAATAACAATTTTTTTTGTCTTTGCCATGATGATAGTACATATTATTTTACTAGGTATGTTTACTAGATATTTTACTAGATGTTTTTAAAGATACTAGTATTCAGCTTAAAGTGCAACTTTATAACTAAGTTACTTAGGCAAGACATTGGACAGAAGTGGTTTGTATGTAGTCAATTAAGCAAAAAAAAAAAAAATTAGATCAATTAAAATTTATTAAAGTTAAATTATTTTTATTATTATTTTTTTAATCATCAGAACTCTCACAACAGGTCTGCCTTCAAAGGTTTATCAGTAATGACAAAAATTACTCTCCCTTGAAAATGAAGGAATATTTAGTTCTGGAACCAACTCTGTGTTAAGAGTTAACCATTTCTTAGTACAATTTTGGAACCAAATGTATTTACCTTGGTTTCAAATTAAACCCGCTGCCTTTTTGTATGATATCTTTAAACATACTGTATAAAAAAATAAATAAATCTAATTTCAAAACCAAACTGACATAGAGTAACCCAAGTCTAAAATATTGTATTGTGAGTGGTAATCGGCAGCATTGATTTTCCATTTTTAAACTGCTTTAATTTAAAGCCACAATATACTATACGCTCTCTCTCGAAATTGCGGATATTTGTCAATGGCCCCAGAAACATTGACGCAAATGAGTGTGTTTAAAATTGACCGAGAGGTCACAGGTCAGCTGACAGATATGCAGTCTCTGTACTGTGTAGCTCATAAAACACAGGGCCAGTATTGATCCATGTGTGTGTGTGTGTGTGTGTGTGTGTGTCAAAGCATGTGTTTCTTGTCACAGGCGGTTTATATATTGGCATGTCTATTGCCTTCATTCACACATTTATTGCTAATCAGAAACTGCACCAGCTCTGGATTGACTCCAGACACCCAAACGCTGTACAAGATCACTAATTATCACTCAAGAGCTGTGAGCCCTTTGAGGATTTTTAAAACACATACAACACCACCACTCTAATTGACTTCCTCATCTTCAGCCATCGAAACGAAACACAACCT
Source organism: Danio choprae (assembly GCA_903798125.1). Taxonomy (NCBI): domain Eukaryota; kingdom Metazoa; phylum Chordata; class Actinopteri; order Cypriniformes; family Danionidae; genus Danio; species Danio choprae. The sequence goes on from CAIGQW010000272.1 coordinate 3,405,419, forward strand.
AGAGAAATCCGATGTGCTAAAAATGACTAAATAAATCTGCAGAAGTGGCTGTAGACTAATAAATAGCTCATGCCAATCAAGTTAACCAATCCAGTCAGATGTGGATATTTCCCAGTAAATCATATTACCATTGTGCGAGTTGATTAAGAAAATCAAGTCTGGCACTAAAAGTGACCTTTTCATATTTGCTAAAACTTTCATTCAGATGTGCTTAACATGACATTACGAAAAGGTCATCGCTAGATTGAAGGCATAAATACCTTTATCCTAGATTTTCAGAACTTAATGAAAATAACCTTTGTGTTCCTCTGCTTTGAGCTTTAAATTAAGAACCCGGGCGTTTCTTAAAGAGACAGTGCTTCTCTGAAAGCGAGTCCTGGAGGATTGAGACCTGTATTTGGGCTAATCGAGTTTGTGTCTTTCACAGAATGCAGGTACCGGCAAACACAACCCTGGCCTGCTGCCACCGCTGGCCATGATTGACTTCAATTATAGGCTTTGGGGATTACGTTGACCCAGGGTGGAAGTAAATCGTCTTTCTTTGCATATATAAATGAGTGGTTATCAATCCTTTATCTCGGGGTGGCATCGAATCTCTGATCGCTGCTGAAGAGGATTGATCAAAAACACACGTTCTAGCCAGCCAAGGACTTTTAAGTAAATAAAGGCGAACAATAGTATCAGACAGGCTTTATCAACACTACTGCTGAGACGTGTTAAAGGAATAGTCAATCCCACAAAAAAAAGTGTCCAAGGCCCTGGTATTAAGATACAATTTAGTCAGTTCATTTACAAGTGGACATGGTGTAATTGGGGTCTAAAATATTTGCTTTCATGCTAGCATTTAATTTGTCAGTTATATATTTATTTTAGTCCAAGTACTGCCAAATACAGTACAAATACAGTTTTTGTCAAATATAGTTAACCATAATGATCAAATGTTTATATAATGTTTATATTCTTGTTATTTACTTTTATTTTTTTACATTCCATTAGATGTATTGTTATCTAGTGTAATGATTTATTGCTGGCTTTTATCACATATGTACATACAAAACAAAACTCTCTTTATACATTATGAAAACTGTTAAAACAAGAAACTGGTAAAATAATTAGATTTAGTATAGTTAGAAATATGTATATTACAAAGTTGATTTGTTTGGTCTTGACGGAATAGATCTGCTACGCTGCTGCTGCTTTACTATTGGTGCAGAGCTGCTGAGAATTGCAATTGCCAGTACATTCACAGACATGCAGTCTGAAAATATAACACTTCTGCAAACATGTTGTTGTTTTTTTATGTATACTACATTTTAGTCTTATCTTTTGTCAACAATGGTATCAAAAGTCATGCTTGATAGCTACAGTAAGTGTCACTTTGTTGTTTTCTGCTTCTTTTTTTATTGAATGCCCTCCAGGTGCCATAATGTCACTTGTTTACAGTAGAGCATCATCCCCATGAATGCACTCAATGTACTATACTGTTGTATATATTATTAATATGTTATAAATATTAATTTTTTTAAGTCAAAGTTATGGTGTTTTGCAATACACTTACTTGCCTTCGTTTTATAGAAAAGCACAGCCTTGCATCTCTTTTTTACGTTGCACAGGGAAAAAAATGGGGTCAGAATGATGTGAGAATGAATAAATAACCTACTGTATTCTCTCTGAGTCTTATCTTAAGTATAACGACTTCCCATAATCCCTGTTGGGGGGGAGAAAAAATATATAAAAGGTTACTCCTGCTGTGAACCTTAATGTATGAAAACGATATTGTTGCCAAACCCTTTGTAACTGTGATAAAGACCTCCAAAATAGTAAATCAAATCAGTAAATTAATTTCCCTTACTTTAAAGCGCAACAAATCCCAGACAAGCAGACAAGATCACATGGCGTGTGCAAGAGAAGAAGTGTTAAAAATCTTCCCTCAGGGCATTGACGTCAGCGTCTCCGTCTCTGTAACTCGACCCTGAAATGTGTAGTGTGTGTTAATAGCGTTTTAAGCAGGTGGCAACCAAAGCTAACAGTGCACTTTTGTGCCATATCCTGAGGGGACGACATGAGATTTGTGTCATCTCTGCATTGATGAAACCTTTTGTTCTTTTGAGACTCACTTTACTGTTTTTATGTTCGAGGTCTCAAAGATGCAACTGATGTAGGAGTAAAAATAACAGTATGTTGAAATTAACCTTTTAGTTTCCTTTCAAACTTTTGTGTTTCTCTGACAAGAGAAGTTAAAACCCAGTGGGCCGATATTACTAGAGCTTTTACCATCTGGTGTATATCAAAGAAAAGAAGACATGCACTTGATAAGAGCTAATGTACTGCTTTGATTCATTTTGGGGTTAGTTTCAACTGACATCAGTAAAATCACAGCTAAATTAGTAATTACATTGTTATAAATAATAATATCCTAACATTATATATATTGTGTGTATATACATACATGTAAAGCAAGTGATTAAAAAAAACAATGTTGCTGTGACTATTAAGCTTAAGTCTGTCAGGCAGTCACCAGAGCCACCCTGTTCTCCTGGACTCATGCACACCTGATTACTAATCACATTCACCTGCGGACACATGCACGCACACACACACACACACACACACACTATATATAAAGCACCTCCACTCACTCTGTCACCGTCTGTTCATCTCACCAGTTAAGACTTTATATTCATAATTTGTTCAATAAACCTTGTTATTTACCATATCCCAGTGTCTGTCCTCTGTGTCGTGACAGAATTGGTTTAACAAAATAAATGTATTAATTTATACATTTTAACAGCATTTAAAAAAATGTTTAAAATGTCAAATGTATTGTTTTATGATTTTTAGTTAGTCAGTTAGTCAGTTTGTTAGTAAGTCAGTTGCTCTCTTAGTCAATCATTCTCTCATTCCAAAAAAAGAAAAAGAAAGAAGAAAAAAGCATCATTCGCCAGTTAAAGTCAGGCTATTTTTAAAACCAGACTATAGAAAAAAAGGTGATTCTGAGCTATTTTATGAAATATAACAATTTGTTATAGTTTTTCATTTCATGCAACATTTGTATATAAATTTGCCATAAATTGGTATTTGTATTCTATACAGTGACTCTAATTTGCATATTGATGTATTCTTGGGGAAAGCTGTAATGGAAAAAAGGGTAATATTGGGAGTAACTCTTTTTTTTTTTCTTTTTACAAAAGATTTCATATTTCAAAGACATATTTAGTAATGTCTCTCCAATACGCCTTAAGTAGCTGTGTGTCTACTGCTGTCAGAACACATAAAACCAATGCCATGTTTCATGATAAAGTCATATTCTGATTTAAAACCCCCATAATGTTTTCCTATAAGACGTTTATTAACTTTAAACAATTAGAAAATCTGTGAGATTTTAGAAAGTTCCACATGAGTGCTGAATTTGATTTTGCCTCTAATATAAGCCATTTTAAAGACCAATTAGCTGGAGTCTTGATGATAAAAAAAGAGCTCTCACTTTCGTCTATGAAAAAGAAAGAAATTTGTTAAGATAAACTAAACTAAAATCAGAGTAGAAAACTTGAATACCATCGAATAATTGTGCCATGTTTGATGGAAGGCATTTGATATAAAATCAAATGTATTGAATTATCAAATGCTGTAAAGCATCAATCCAATCCACCAGTGCTAAGCTCATTTTTTGAGCTATTAATTCAACCGTGGCATCTATGAGACCCCAAGCATGCCTCCTGTATACCATTGTGTCCTGGTCCCGGTTAGAGGAGGTGTGAATGGACCAGAGCGTGGAGGTGCAGAGCGCAGGTCAGCAGCAGTGAATGCAGCCGTGTTGTGTTGCGGTGAGTTAATGGAGGCTGTTGCCGTCTCTCCTTTAACAGATTACAGCAGCTCTGTGTCACGGGGAAAGAGAGGCAAGGTCTGCAGACCATCCATCACCAGCCCTGTCTATATCCAGCCTTAGTCTGGCTAAGTCGTGTGATAAAGGTGCATGTCAGCTCTCCTCTGCTGCTCAACTGCATCCAATCCCTGCTGAAATCCACACTGGGGTTCTGGCCGACGCACAAATCCACGCTGTTCAGTTCCACCTGCAGCCAGCTTCATATACACACTGGAGGGACTATCTAGGTTTGACTTGCTGCTCATTCTTTCTTTTTTTCCCCTCTCTCTCTCTCTCTCTCTCTCTCTCTCTCTCTCTCTCTCTCTCTCTCTCTCTCTCTCTCTCTCTATCTGCTTGTAATTTTTTCTCCTGAAGGATTAAAACCCAACTGTGAGGAAACATCCAGCAGAATTTTCTGTGCATATGACAGGGCTCACTGCTTGTCGCGAAAGGGCAATTATATAGGCCCGACCTTATTGTGTGGCAAATCCTCTATCAGCTTGCACGCTCAGGGGAATCTCAAATTAATCCTGTCGGAAAGAGTGAAAGCCCAATCTTGTGTTTCTCTCGTGTCATTAATACCGGGGTACACTATGTGCTCACTTCATTCAGATTAAATGCCTGAGTTCTGCATTCTGCTTGCTTGTCGTTTTTTCAACATCTAAAGGTGCCCAGTCTTCTCCATCACAGGCCTATTTATAGGTGCTTTTGAATCACAACATATGTGGGTTGTCTCCCTGTTGAGTCACTGTACATGTAGACATTTATTTGGTGCTGAAACAATATATAAAAGAGAAGTAGAACAACAAAAACATTCTGAAACAATAGGGATCTTTTTTTTTTTTTTGCCGTTTCTTTGATATAGATGGGTCAAAGATAAAATGGGTTTTTCAACCATCACAGTAGTAGAAGTGTATTTCCTGTTTATTTATTACTGAACAAATAAACGAATTAGTTCATAAATGGTTATGACATTAACGTGTTGATTTCTAGAAGGCATCCACTAAAATGTCATTCATTTGTAACAACAGTTTAATTTACTTAAAATCTTCTCTGGCTTATTTAGAACAAAGACCATTTGATTCCCAGTTCAGACCCAAAATACCTGTTAATTAATCATTTTTAATTGCTATTCTTTGCCACTAACTACTAGGGTTTACCCATTTATCAGAAATCATTTTAGTCATTTAGAATGTATGAAAATGTAGTCATGGTATTACATGTGTCTCATGCTCTTGTATTTTAGCCTATTTTGCTGAAGTATGTTTTCCCCAATTGTTCTTAGTGTTCACTTCATATGTGCTTATTTTGTATTTGTTTATTAAAGTAAATGATTGTAAACAGATGCTCATCTCTTCATCATAGCCTTTGTTATTATTTCTAGTTTGTTTTTATGATTGCTCATTGGTGATTTTGTTCACCTGTGACCTTAGTTACTTGTTATCTTTATTATCCATCCATCCATCCATCCATCCATCCATCCATCCATCCATCCATC
>CAIGQW010000272.1:3414098-3450960 GCA_903798125.1 Danio choprae
ATATAGTGGTTTACTTGGAGAAAATAACTGTATTATTTACAAATAAAAATGTGCAGTGTGAAAACTATTTTCAAAAGTTAGCATGACCCACAGCAGCCAAAATGCAAGAAAAGTTTATTTTGAAAGTAGTCTTACATAAAGTGGATTTGGCAAAAGGATGTTTCTAAAAGTTGTTCATAGAAACACATCCTCAAATTGCCATACAATTCAAGTATCATGATTTTTTTAAAAACTGGAGAGTTCAAAAGGTAATGCAGACTAGACATGACCCAGGTTTACACAAGGTTTGGATGAATCTTTAATGTTGTTATGCTTGTGTTTTGTCATTTCTAAGCATGCCTGTTTATCAAACTGTCTGCATTTTTTTTCTCTGAAAGCAGTCCTACAAAGCTTTCATCATCCGAGTGCTGAGGGGTCACCAAGGGTTCTGCTAAACATTTCTATTCAACAGCAGGCAGATGCATAATACCGTAATGTGAACTGCACTTGTCTTATAATGAAACTTCATTTTTCATTCCAAACTCGGTCTCGGCTAACCTCTGGGGTTCCGGATCAGGCCTTCCCGATGTCGAACTGGAGATTGGCCTCCCAGGAGAGCTTCAGGCAGAGGGCAGAAACCTTCTTCCATCAGCGATCGTTTCACACAGAGACATACTCCAAGACATCATACTTCACAATGGACCCTCAAGTATGCCAGAAACCATCTGCAGCATGGAAAATACCTACTTCACCTTTCATTCTGCATTGTTTATACCAACCCAGTTTCAGTGGAAATACGTGACTGCCTTCATTTTAGCATAATGTATGCATCTGTTTTACTGCAGCTAAATGGACCACTAAGGCAGTAAAACAACTTTTTTTTGTTTCTTTTAACACAAATTTAGATTATGACAGATGATTGACTTAGGGACAGATTTACTAACAGCTTGTAGTGCATACAATTTTTTTTTTTTTACATGAAAAAAAATGCTGTAAGCAGTTAATAAAGACACACAATGGAATGTCGAAATAATAATAATAAAAATCTTAAGATAGAGCTGCAAGATATTGGAAAAATATTATATGAATACAATTTTGCCAAATGGCTTAAATATCTCTATTTGGAAAGAATTCATTCATTTAGATTGCTTTTTGATGATTCTGTAGGGAAATCAGAATTAGAATCTGAATGAGCTGTATTCACCAAATGTGTGCAAACACACATTTTTTTGTAATGAGGCAGGGCTCAGGGTACATGCATACAGTTACATATACAGTGGGGATGCAATTAATATGTTTACAAATTAAGTTATGCGTAATAAAAGGAAATGACACAGAGAAGAAGCGTTGAACACATCTGAAAGGGAGGTGTAGAAAGGCAGTGGAAGCCCAGACAGCAGCTGAAATCTCTCAGTAGTTCTTCAGCAACCCTCTGCCCTTCATCATTGTAAATTAATTTTAGCTGCTTCGGTCCAACATTTACATTAGCAGGATGATGAAGATGAAACCAGGGTGGACATTTCAGCAAGACAATGATCCGAAACACATCCAAGCCAAAGAAACTCTCAAATGGTTTCAGAGAAAGAAAATCAAGCTGTAGAATGGCTCAGCCAATCACCTGAATTGAAACCAATATAAAATACAAATTAAATATCAGATTTGATAGACGAGACCCACAGAACCTTCAAGATTTTTACACTCTGTTGAAGTGTGTGAAAAACTCACACCTGAGCAACTCATGTGACTTCATTCTCCATATGAGAGGCGTCTTTAAGCTGCCATCACCAAAAAAGCCTTTTATATAAAGTATTAAATATGTTTCAGTAGTTTCAGTACTTTCTCCTTGTGTCAATTCATTACACATAACAAAATTTTTCTGATTTTTTAATGTTTTGTTTTATTTTTATGTTTGTATTGTTTGGGTTTTTACCAAAATCTGGTTCAATTCTACGTCAGCAGCTCCTTTAGAAATATTATTCCCAGGAAAAAAAAATGACGTGTTCAATGCTTATTTTCCCCAACACAAGGGGACAGAAATGCATTTAAATATGTGGAAAATAAAGTAAACAATACAAATGATATACATCTAGATGGTTTACGTGCAGTGTGTGTTGACTGCTGTTTACTGTTTTAACATTTACCTAAATATATTTATCTAAAAATACTTACAAGTGGTTTTACCGAAACCATAAACAGTAAAGGTCCTGTTTTATGCTTAAAATAAACAAATTACAAGATACAAAGATAACATTTAATAAACAGTGCTAAATAGTTTTCTGGGAAATATAACAGTATTTAGGTACAGAATTTGAGTAATCAAATGACAAATCAAATCAGAATTTCGCCCAAATGCTTTAAACTCTCTTGAAATTCTTGATAGTCACAGAACACATCAAATGAAAACATTCACTCTAATATGGTTAAACTCTGCAGAGACTCCACAAATCTTACGTGTTCTAAACTTTTGTACTGATTGACTATAATACTGACTTGACAATGCACATCCTGCGATGTGACTATAGTGGATGAGCACATTGCGATGTTGATGCTGGAGCATTATATTGTGCAGCGCTAGACCAAGTAATTTTATTGCATGTGCAATTGTAGGAGTTTCTCTTTTTTCCCTATTATTTTCAGTAGTCAGCCTATGGATATTTAACATTATATAACAGCCAATTCAGCATGTGTGTTTGCAAATTAATTTGTTTATATGTTTTATGAAAATGAGTCACTGTGTCTGTATTCTTTAATTTAAACATTTTCAGTAGATTACTCATGGAGCTTTGCTTTAACAGGATTTGCTCTTGTGCTAATTTGCTTTGTCCAGTATGTCTGGCCCACAGGGTGCATGTAAAGTACATGACCTTGTTTTCAACATTTAGATTTTTGTTTTATACAATTGCAATGTTTTTGTAGTCTGGAAATGCAAACTTTTAACATTTGGTGCTAGATTACTGGTTCTACAGTTATGGACTACAGCACAGTATAAGGTGTTTTTCTACTAAGGTAAGTGGCATCATAATCTACTGGAATGACAATCTACTGGAATCTACTGGAATGCAACAGAGTATTTATGGTTTTCTACACTATAAAGAATGCTAGGTTGTTTCAACCCAAATTTGGATTAAACATGGACAAACTCGAGCACTGGTTTAAATTTTTATATTATTTTAATGAACCCAAATGTTGACCTAAATTTGAGTAAAAGCAGCCCAGCATTTAGATATTTTGATTTGTAGAGATGTAGGCAGAATCACATATTCCCATTGATTCTGTTTTTTGTTTTTTTTAAACACGCATGAACAGCCATGACAAACATTAAGCTATCAAGATACAAACCAACAAGAATTCAAGAAGAACATTATTAATTTACAGGACGGCAGAGGTGTTCTGGGCTTTGGAGCCCATCATTTTAAGAAAGGGGAGGGTGATAAAGCTGGTGGAAACTATTTTTGTGATGATAGGCATCAAGTAGAAAATATGAATTATTAATCACAAGCATTTTGTCCCTGATGCCCGAAGGGAAAGGCGACTACTGCTAACACAATCCCCATCTCATTTATTTTTATAGAAAACTTATTAAAGTATGTACTTGAGATCAAATGGTTAGTACTAGAGGAAACACACGGAAATAATGAATGTCATCAACAGGGTCTGAGTGTTTGTGGCTCTTAACAAGCAATCAGAAAAGTGCTGCAATACGCATCTGAATTATGACCGAGCTGAGATTGGGCTGCTCGAGTTATTTTATTATTTAGCTGTAAGTTCATTTGGTTAAGATATTCTCGCTTTTAGAAACAGGGAGCAATAATGAGGGATTGACACAATATGCTCCGAATGACCCAATTGTGAATCATTGTTAGTGCTATTTCAGACAGCGGCATATATAATTGACCTAAGGTTATTCTGCTGCATAATGTTATGATACTTTGCAATTTGTGGATGTTATTGACTGATCTGATGTTGACAATTCAGTGTACATGTTTATTGGTAACACTTAATGAGAATTATCTTATTAATAATGTTATTGCTGTAAGTTTTCTTTTCTTTTTTTTTTCTTTTGTTTTCTTCATTTGTAATATACTGATTTAAGTTGTTTTAACATTTGGGTTGATAAAAATGAATACTTAATAAATTATTTAGTTAATCAACAGCTGAATCATTTGATCAAAAATGAAAGTGAAGAATTTTTAATGTTACAAAAAACATATAATGTCTATAATATTTCCATCTTAATACCTTAACGCAGGTTAAATGCTTTGGAATGTTCTGCCATTTATTACATTAAGTTATTGATATTCCAGTATTTTATATATATTTACAATATATTTTTTGTAACTATACATTTGTTCACTGTCATTTATGACCATGCTATATCTAGAAATAATAATGTATGTGATGTATGTGTAATGATACACTCACAGGCCACTTTATTATTACCTTTTGTCTTCAGAACTGACTTCGTGGGATAGATTCAACAAGGTACTGGAAATATTCCTCAGAGATTTTGGTCCATATTAACATGATAGCATCATGCAATTGCTGCAGATTTGTATGCAAATCTCCCATTTCACCACATCCCAAATGTGCTCTATTGGATTGAGAACTGGTGACTGTGGAGGCCATTTGAGTACAGTGAACTCATTGTCATGTTCAAGAGACCAGTCTGAGATGATTCACGCTTTATGACATGGCGCGTTATCCTGCTGGAAGTAGCCATCAGAAGATGGGTACACTGTAGTCATAAAGGGATGGACATGGTCAGCAACAATACCCAGGTAGGCTGTGGCGTTGACACATTGCTCAGTTGGTACTAAAGAGCCCAAATTGTGCCAAGAAAATATCCCCCACACCATTACACAACCACCAGCCTGAACCGTTGATACAAGGCAGGATGGATTCATGCTTTCATGTTGTTGATGTCAAATTCTGACCCTACCATCTGAATGTCAGATGCAGAAATCGAGACTCGTCAGACCAGGCAACGTTTTTCCAATCTTCTATTGTCCAATTTATTTTAGCCTCAGTTTCCTGTTCTTATCTGACAGGAGCGGTACCCGGTGTGATGATTCTGCTACTGCAGCTCACCCGCCTCAAGGTTTGACGTGTTGTGCGTTCAGAGATGCTCTTCTGCATACCTCAGTTGTAACGAGTGGTTATTTGAGTTACTGTTGCCTTTCTATCAGCTCAAATCAGCCTTTTTCTTTTTTTTTCTGAGCATTCTCTGTAAACCATAGAGATGGTTGTGCGTGAAATACTTAGACCAGCCCGTCTGGCACCAACAACCATGCCATGTTCAAAGTCACTTAAATCACTTTACTTCCCCATTCTGATGCTCGGTTTGAACTGCAGCAGTTTGTCTTGACCATGTCTATATGCCTAAATGCATTGAGTGGCTGCCATGTGACTGGCTGATTGGAAATTTGCGTTAATGAGCAGTTGGACAGGTGTACCCAATAAAATGGCCGGTGAGTGTATATATCTATTTAGGGACATATGTCCTGAAAATACTGAAAATATTAATTTAAACATTCCCTATAACTATTTTTTCAACCTTGGATGGTCCAGGTAGATGGTTACCACATGCCAACATAGCTGTGACAACAGCAAGAAGGTGGCAGAGTCATGATTTGGGCCAGAATCATGGGAAAAATATTTTACAGGTCCTTGAAAATTACTTTGGCAATGTATATATCGTTTCTGACTGACCACTTTCTTCCATGGTACAAAATAAAGAACTGTGCCTTCCTTAGCAAAATCATCTTTATGTACAACAATGTTCCATGCATGCTGCTAAGAATAGATCTGTGGCATTGGTTGCTATGGGCATAAATGGAGAGAAACTCATGGTGTGACCACCATCTTCCCCTGAACTCAACCCTATTGAGAATTTTGGAGCATCCTCAAGCATGAGCGATGATCTATGAGGGTGCGAGGCAGTTAATATCTAAATAGAAGCTCTGTGAGGCTATTCTGACATCCTGCAAAGAAATTCAAGCAGAAACTCATCTAAAAACTCACAATTCAATGGATGCAAGAGTTGTGAAGGTGATATTAAAGAAGTGCTTAAGATGTTAAGATGTAAATGCACTGTTAGGATGTTTTATTAAAATAGCTTTTGATTTCAGTAAATACACCTCCTAATCCTGCAAATTCAACAAATGACCCTTTTTCAAGTCTTTGCAACATACTAAATATTTACAAACTCTGCTGTGCATAATAATTTAGAACAATGCATTTTGATTTTTTATTTTTTTTTTTTAATGAATACTGTTATTATTGGAGGGTTGTTTTATAAAATTCTGAATATACCCTAACTGGTGATAACTTAAAAAATTATACTGACATTTGTATCATTTGTGTCGACTGATTAGGAAAATCTAAGAAAGACATAATTTGCAAATAAAAATTGGATCGCATTGTAAGTGAAACAATTTGCTGTGTACTGAGGTGTTTTAACAGGGTAAAAAGGGTGCTTATTTACACTATCATTGAGGAATTTATCCAAAGAAAGTTCCAGACTTTTCATTAAGACCTTAATGAATCATATCAGCTTGTGTAAAATGGGAAACCGATGTCACCTTTAATACAAAGTGAAATCAACTATTTTAATTATAAATTTCTTCTTGCCAAAAAATGGCATGATAATTATAGGCACGTCCTGCTGATGAAAAAAATTGTGAACCACATTCCCCAGTCAGCAGAGTTTATAGTCAGTGCCGTCTGCTTCATGATTTACACTGTTCCTCCAGCACCCTGCACTCACCCAGGGGAGATGGGTGTCTTTTTGATATAACGTCATTATCTTTTATATGTCCTTGAATGTGAGATCTTTCCTCAAAAACTGGCAGAGGGGACACAAAATATCTGAATCTGCACAGAAAAAAAAAATCCACTGCATAATCAACCCATGAGAGGATTTGGGAAAAAAGATCACTCTGTGTGGTTTAATCAAGGTGAAATTTCAAGACACGCCTCCTCTGGGATATTTTGGAGTGAACCGTTTTGACGTGGCAGGATGGTTTTTATTAATAAATGCCATCTTTAATTGAAATCTCAATTTATCACCACAAGAGCTATCTGTTGTGCCGCAAAATCCGCTACACAATCGGCGTATTGAAATCATTACGTAATTAGGAAAATTAAATAGGTAATACATTCAGCGCCTTTCTCAAGGGACAGTTACATTTCTGCTTTTCTATCACCATATTTTTTTAAATGACTCCGTTTTGTTCTTGCAAAGAGGAGATAAGACTAATTGGACAGTTGAAAGACCAGTGAATTGATGATATTGCTTGTGTTGCTCTCGCTGTACTACGTGGCCCGCATTAATGTGTTTGAAAACGTCCCTTTTGGGTTTTCTGAGTCTGCAAGCTGACCTTGCTGTCTTTTTTTTCCCCTTCGTCTCTCTTTGTAGATTCTTTTTAGCAGTCTGAAATGCACTGCATTATGACCCTCTCGGTTCACAGAAACATCCGTATTATGATTCACATTCAATTATCAATCCAGCACTCTTAACAATAGACCAGTGAGCATTGAATGACCCTGAAAAATGTGAAATAAAGGATCGTAGTCGACAGAGCCTACGAGACGTCTCTACTGTGTCAATAAGTGCCTTTTGTACTGGCAATCAAAAGCAGGTTTTCTCTTATTTTACGAGGAAATATTCTTGGCTCAAGAGGCCTACGCTCACATATGCATTATTTTATTTATGGATTCAATGCAGTAGGTTTTTTTTTTTTTTTTGTAAAGCTTGTGCTAACGAACACCCACTATTAAAGATGTATTATTTCCTCAAGCTTTTATCTCAGCGAGGAGATAAACATCAAGTGAGGATGCACTGGCTGGTGTCCTATCGTGTCTGTTGACCGTAGGTGTGTGATTCAGTGGTTTATTGTGCAAGCCGCAGTGTAGAGCAAATGCAATGGACTGAGAGAGTAAGCCATGAGCTGTGACACTACGCTCTTTGTTAAACACAGTCAGGGGAACGTGGTCCATTTAGCAGAGCAACTGCGGATTCCCACAGCACATTATATCTCAAACGGAAAGTTTAGCACTTAACTAACGGTTAGGAAAAGGGCATTTTTGGGGGGATTAATTAATGGCACTATCTAAAGCACCTATATTGGGTTAAGGTATTAAGATGAAAATATTAAAGAAATTATATATTTATACATTTGAAGTCCAAATTATTAGCCCTCCTTTTTTTTGTTCCTTTTTTTCTTTAAATATTTCTCAAATTATGATTAACAGAGCAAGGATTTTTTTCCACAGTATTTCCTGTACTATTTTTTCTTCTGGAGAGTCTTATTTGTTTTATTTCGGCTAAAATAAAAGCAGTTTTTTATTTGTTTAAATAGTAACTTTAATACTTTGTCTAATTACCCTAACTTGCTTAATTAACCTAATTAGTTAATCCTTTAAATAGCACTTTAAGCTAAATTCTAGTATCTTGAAAAATATCTAGTCAAATATTATGTACTGTCATCATGGCAAAGATAAAAGAAATCGGTTATAAGAAATTAGTTATTAAAACTATTGTTTAAAAACGTGTTGAAAAAAATATTTTCGTTAAACAGAAATTGGAGGAAAAAGATACAGGGATGGCTAATACTTCTGACTTATATACATATAGCCCAGAATATTGCATAAGTTCATATTAACAAGGAACCATTCATAAAACTGATTTATTTTTATTTATTGCAAAAAAAACAAAAATAATAATTAGTAGTAAGTGGAAGAAATCCTAGTTCATCCCTCCATGTGGATGTTCCTTTATACAAAGTGACTTACAAGTCAAATACTGCACTAGTAGAAGCTTTAAATCCAAGGTTATTGTTACAGCAGATATGCAGTGTTTAGTTTCATTTGAAATCCAAAAAGTACAAAAAAACACCAGCTAGTTAGTAAAGTGCTTCTGAAAAAGCAGACGTTTTTTTGAAGCTGGATCAATGAATCTCTAGGTGAAGGTTGGTAATTTGTTCCAGACAGTGAGTATGAAGGATTTTGAAAGTGACCTTACTGTGATGACACTGACCGCAGGGAGAAGGATCCATGTTTGGTTAAAAATCAATATTCTTTGTAATGCTGACATTACTGCCAATGGGCAAAAATGAATCCACAGCCAGAATGGATGGTTGCATTTTAATAATGCAAATAGTGTATTATTTAGTAGACCTCTAACACAGACCTTGTATATTTTCGGCAACCTACATTATGGGCTCGGGCTTTGTATTGAGACTTTTCCACAGGCATTACCCATAAGTCCCTCAGTAGCATTTCATGAAAGCACTTCAGAATCTACCTAGTGGTCCACAGTCTTTCTGACTTTTATCTTCTTTGAAGTTCCCACACTTCATCAGGAAAAGACTGCTATGGCATATCAGTGCGGTTTCTCTCAGACTGGAAAAGGACCCTTATCTGCCCCCTTTGTGTTGTCAGTGGACACAGATGTCCAGTCCTCCGGCAAAAAAAAAGAAGAAAAAAGAAAAAATCAGGTCCTTTGGGCAGAAATATGTCTAAACTTTGAAGCTATGTGATTCGTTTGTGAAGGTAAGTGATTGCTGAAGGTCATTATATTGTCTTTGGATGTAAGTGCATGTAAGTACAATGCATCTCTTTATTTCACAAATATAAAACAAAACTCCCAAAACTGACTGTGAATAAACACCATTACATTCTAACATCATACCTATTTTTTATTACAATTATAAATAGTTTATTATGTAAATTATCCTAAAACATGTTTCACATGAATACATATTTCAATTATTAATAGTCATGTGCCCTAACAAGTGAGAAAGTAATGATTTTTATTTTTATTTTAATTAATGATTTGATAGTTAAAGAAGAAAGAAATGCTTATCTTGACTCGATTTGGTAATTAACTCATTCATTTCTACTAATATGTTGTTTAATACTTAATACATGATGACACACAATTAAAAGCAATTTGATATAGTCCTTATCAGCTGCTGATATGGTAATCATCAATAAATGGCGTGGTTTTTATAAGTCATAAATTAGATCATGATTATCTGTGCTCTATATGCATGAGCGGTTGTATATTAGTGTACTTTATTGTAAATTAATATCAATATTGAAGAATAATTACTTTAATATTTTAAACATTATAAGTATTTGATGCAGCTATGCTCTTCATTTTGATCACTATGTCTTTTTTCCCAGTTTATTTATTTATTTCATCTTTATTATGTATTTTTAGCTGGACTGGAGTGGGTGGAGGCAGGCAAGAAACATGCCTGCGTTCTTCTCCACTGCATGCTTGTCGTGCTCTAGCTCTCCCCAGCTCACTATATGTTCACCCCGATTTGCACCCCGAGGCAATGTGCCTTTCATTATTTCTTTTGAAACTTTCATCTGAAGTCTCCTAGGGATTAGCCCTCTTGATTCCTGACACAGTCGATGAAAAACAAGCCTTATACACTGGGAGGCTTTCAGCCAGTGGAGCTACTCTCTCCCCCCTCCATCTCTCGCTGTGTTCAGCCATGTCAGGATTCCTACACAACAAGTGGGCTGTCTTCCTTGATTTTCCTAATGGCTTGGGTGATCTCTTATCATTTGGATGAGAGCTGGGGGTTTTAAAATGCCCCGTCTCTTTCTTTGTTAATGAATGTAGCAAATCTTTACTACTTAACACCTCTGAGATTGTATCAGGGAAACTGTGGTGGGTTCACGGTCATGAATGTTAATAAGCCCTCTTACCTCAAGTGCTTCAGTGCCTCTGCCCTCCCGGATGGTCTTTACAACAACGCCGGGACTTACAAAGATGATGCAAAGCTTACCAAGTTTCCTGTTTGAAAGTGTAAGCGCTGGCACTGACCGTGAGCTCTGTGATTGGTTGGGTTGATCTAGTGCTTTTAAATATTTATTTGTGTTCGTCAGAAGTATAAAAGAGATAATTCCGCCGAAAATGAACGTTTTGTCAACATCAACTTGCTCTTATGTCACTCCAAGCTGGTAAGATTTTTTTTCTTTTGCACAAAGATGTGTCCACATAATGACGTTTAATGGGGTCCAAGTAGCCCTATTCCTGCAGTACTAGTTTTTCTGAATAGCATTGGTGGAATTAGAATTAGAGGAGTTCTTTGCTATATCAGTTCTGTCCGCAAAGTATCTTTAATTGCTGATATTTTTCCTGAAGTGCTTTTTTGAGTAACCTGACTAACTACCGGCATCTTTACTAGTCTTGCATAAGAACTAGAGATTGGATTCATTCCAGTGGCTATCAGACTGACACGTAAATCAACCAATCACAGACAACTTTATTTAGTGTTATCTATAGGTGTGTGGAAATTGACTAAAACAGACCAGCATGTAAAGGACTCCTATTTTAGCACTTTTACAAGATGTAAGATACGTTTTTTAATGTCTCCAGAATGAGTCTGTGTAGCGAATTAGCTCAATGTGAATTGAAGATTAATTTGAACAGGGCTTCAAAAGAATAGACTTTTTAAATCGGAACAAACGAATCGTTCAGTGATCGTTTGAGCTGACAGTTGATTTCAATTACGGCTATTGCTATCAAAAATATAAACCCCATTTACATTTAAGCAGGGTAACAAGATCGAAGTTTAAGACATTAGATTGTGTGAGACATTAAATATGCACAGGCACCTCTCTTTATACAAAATGAAACTTTATTGACTAATCTAACAGAAACTAACACATAACACAAACACACATTCATACAGTTTGAGAGAGTGTAATGACGTAAAAACCTCAGATTTTGTAAGACCAAACCGAGCAAACCAAAAATAATTAATTTAACCCTTCTATGGTTTCTTTAGGGTTACATTTATTTTACACCAGTTCAGTGCTAATCTGGAGGTGTTACTTGCATTTCCTTTGTGATGTGAAGAACTCCATCTGTTGAGCTAATGTTCCCACGTGGTTAGCTGGTGGTCAGCTCTTTGTCCTGTGAGGCTTGGAGTGGGGTGGAGTCATTTCAAGTTCTTGAGGCGACAAAAGGACTAGTCGTGTTGACTTCTGGTTTAACGGCATAATAAAAATTAGCTATACTCTCGACGGAAAAGAAAGAAAGAAAGGTATCGAAGATGGGAATGTCTGAGCTGTGCGGTTAACCCATTTTTGCAAGGGTCCAAGTCTCTTCACTGGACCTGAAGAGAAGCTGTGTCGGTTCTCTTCCTGTTCTGGTCTGCTCTGGGTGTTCTCTGGGGTTCTCCGGGTTGCTGCCTTAGTCACCAGCTTTTATACGGGTAGTCTTGTAACACCCTCGAGAGCTGAGCTGACCAATGGGAAAATGGAAAGTTTTATGGGCCTTTGTTCCGAAGCATGGTGATTTACATACGCACTCTGGGTGTAAGCTGATGCAGAAATGTTTAAAGTTTCTTAAAATGTTAATATGTTGCGCACATATTAACATAAAATGTAAACAATCGTTCAGTACACCAAATTAGCTTTGCAGGGACATCAAACATGAACCATCTATAATCTAGCTTAGTTGTGGTAGAGTTAAACATTGATTGCAGAAGTATTAAAACTAAATATTAATACATGAGCAAGATACTTGTTGCAAAACACCTTATTACACAAAGAGAGTTTGAATGTTTACATTAAAAGTATAAATCTTAAGCAAGGAGCTTATAGAAGTTTGACCATGTCTGTGTCTAGTACTTTTCCCGGGTAGGAGAGGTTGATGTTGTATCATTTGTGGAATAATTCAAAATAATTGTGTCTGATCAGCCGCATTTGTTACATCTGTAAAGTTTCAGCTCAAAATACCCATCAGATTATTTATTATACAATGCAGAAAATGTCAATTTTTTGCTGTTTTTGTATCCTGTGCCTTTAAATGCAAATGAGCTGATTATCTCCACCCACCGTTTCCACATGTGTGTCTGCTTCTCATGTGTTATGTCAGCTAAACAGCTGTCAGTCACAGAGACAGACACGGATTAAGAAATCCAGATCATTGGTCAAAAATAGCAAGTTTATTTGATGTATTTGTGGTGGAGTTTATTCAAGCCTTTTTGAAATTATGAGTCTCACAAAAATGCCATTACAAAGTTTGCAGCAGTACACACTTATTTACTGACATTATGCGGCTGTGGTGATTCCAGCAGTTATGAATTACATAGCAGTTTTATTGTCTTTACTTTATTACAAACATGCTCTGTTTTAAAAAACTTTAACCTTGTAAAACTCATTCTTGAAGTGCAGCTGATCATGGAGAGTTGGAACAGGTGTTTTAATACCAGTCTCTTTGCAAATCCTGTTCTGTTGACATGTTTATGCGCGTTACTACAGAGGGATATTAATACGCATGTCAATCAATTCGGGAGGGGGGGGAAACCGCACTCTTACGTTGCGGTGGGCCTCAAAACCACTGGGATTCGGATCCTATTTTATTGTCAGAAAATGTGAAAAATAAGACTTGTTTATGTCACTCCTATATGACAGTGGACACACTATACACACTATAGTTGGACCTACACACAGTTACCTACAGTTGGACACTATGGACCTACACACAGTTCTGTCCAAACAGCTTACAAAAGTTGATTTTGTATTATCGGTGCCCTCTAAGATCTGCTATCCCCTGAAATGAAAAGAAATGCAGGGCGGTGCATGATTTTGTTCTTTGGAAACCAATTGGATAGTTGAAAGATGGGCGTTGCTAACAAAATGAATGAAGATTGACGAATGGCTGAATTCAAAGCAGAAACGGGAAACCCACTGATTTGCCTGCCCTAAAAGAATTCCCCGTGACTAGGGAGGGAAGGTTATGATATTTGATTGAAGTTTATGAGTGCAAATACATTTCAATTTATTTATTTTTTTTCATGACGACAATCAGTGTTGTAAACTACACATAGAGAAAAATGATAAACATAATTTGTCTTCTTTCATGTGAGTGAGTTTGTCATTGTGATGGCACAATTTTTTTTCCAGGTATACTATTTGGAAACAGGGCATAAACATCTCCAAGTAATCCTGTAGAATTCAGTCAATGACAGCTTCAAAACTGAAGTGTTTCCAGTTTTGTGTGCAGTATGCATGTCCTAAATTGCACACTCCAGACTTGTGGGCTTCCTCAGAGTCTGCCCTTCAATGATGTCATGTAGTGCAGACCTTAGGGGCCTTTTATGCCAGTCCACAAGGGTGCACTTAAGCCTTATTTTGGGACAGACTCAGTCGCCATGCTGGGAATAGGAAGAGATCTTAGCTTCAGCACACTTCACAAAGCACAAACACAGATACATGGACATTGTAGTGTTTGAAAGCCCAAATAGATTAGCTGATCCATCAGTGGATCTCTCCTATTTCTGCTTATGAATGAATATATGTTGCACATACCTGCATCACAAGCCGGGAATATGCGTGAAATGAACATTAAACTTGAAAGAAAAAAGAACAGGGAGTAAAACTCCGTAATGAAGAAATTCTCATTTTAACTGATGGAAAGGCTAACACGAAGTACTCCTTGAAAGAAAACTAATCCCATTTTATAACAAACTGATATAATGTGATGTGAGATTGGAAGGACAATAAGACTGCGTAGAGGGAAATCAGTAAACTAATCTCCCTGTCAAGTTTTTTCTACTGTTATACATGGGCAGAAGCTGCCGTGAATATTTAGCTGGAACGTAGCATTAAGTTTCAACTTTAATTTTAGCTTCAGTGGTGCAACACAAAAAATATTTAGTAGTATGTATCTTAGTGTCCCTTTAAGTCACAACTAAGATAAGTTTTAACTTATGCACTGCTCCTGGGCTGTAAATTGTGTGGAGCCTGCAGCCACATCAAGGGTGCAAAGGGGACGCAGATGAGCACACTTCAGAGTGTAAAAATGACAGATGGGACACCCTACTTGTACACTTAACAAGCAAGTGCAATTTAAGGCCACAAGACTGAAAGTTCACATGAAGTGTGCCATTTGGGACCGGGCCATTGTCTGAGACTAGAGGTGCATGTAAAATCACATGCCAATTTCAGAGAGAGGCGTAAGGCTCAATCCCAAATCTACCTTGAAATTTTCCAGGACCACACTAGAAACCAAGAGGTACAAAAATTTCCCAGAATACACCATCTACAACGGCAACATGGCTGCACACGCGAGTCAGGAGATGCACAAATTAGTATTTTTTTGTCATTGTTAAGAGTTTTTACAAAGCACAGTAGTTACAAGTTTATTGTCACATTATATCATTGTGATAACATGATATTGTTGCCCTATGTCATTTCCTGAAAATAAATACCAAAAAATAACGCAACTGGAATAACTACAGCAGCCGCGATCGTCAATCTCATATGAAGTAAGAGATCACAACGACATATGATGACGTGTGTGCAGGTGTTGTAGTGCTGTCCCATTTCTTAGGGCTAAATTTGAAGGCCTTCCCCCTCACACTTTGTTTCAAGGGCCACGGGGAAGGAGTAGGGGTAGAAAACTTAATAGAAGAAAAAAACTCATGGTAAGAAGCAAAAATATGTGTTATAGAATAGTTTCAAAATACATACAAGTAATGTGTTTTTCGAAGTCATATTTTATTATTAATGACCTATTTAGTGAGGGCCTGGCTTAAGGTAAGCCCTATTTTATGAAAATGGCGTGTTTGAGTAGGTAGTACACTAGAACTGCTAAAAGAAACATGTTCTTTATATTATGGAAATAAGTACAATTCATACATAGTTTATCTACCATGTTGTCATTATCATACGACCAACCGCAATCTGTTGTGTTGCTTCACTTCTATTCATAGATCCCATCCTGTGGCCTCATGAGGTAGTAGAGGGGCCATTGAATGTACACTTCAGAATCTTAGCAGAAGTGGAAGTATAGGTACTCCTTACCAAACTTTTTCCCCCCTGAATACTATTAATTTGGACATATTACTTGACTCAGATTCTTTTACGCATGCTCTATAGTAGTGAAGTTTGCAATTTTGGATGCAACAATGTTTTTCTTTCTTTCTTTTTTTCTTAAGATGCAATTAGCATTAGTAATTAGTAAGTAATATTATCCACAAAGGTTGACTGGAATGTTCTACAGTCAATGAAACCCTCCACCTCCCCCAGCACCACGTCTCAATCTGCAATGGAGTTTATGGATGCCTATGCATACAGCAGCAGTTTATTTGAGTGTGTATGTCTATATGAGAATCAGAATCAAAATTTGTGTTTATAGCCGTGTAAGTGAAAAGGTTTCACATGACTAGGGATTTGTATGGACAATTTGGTACATACATAAAACAAGTTACGAGTACCACATTCTTCTGTGCAACTACTGCAAGTTTGCATAGTAGTGCAAGTGAGAGTAAAAAAGAAAAAACCCAGCATGTTACAGACGAGAGCAAAGCTAACAGCAGAGGGGAAGAAGCTGTTCTTGTGGAGAGAGGTTCTGGTCCAAATGGATAACTAGCTTCCTGCCTGAGGGAAGTGGCACAAAGGGTCCATGTCCAGGGTGGGAAAGGTCAGCTGTAATCCGACCTGCACACCACTGAGTCCTGGAGATATACAGGTTTTGGAGACATGGAAGGAATATACATCCTCAGAACAGTGTGTTATTGTATCTGTTGACATTAGCAGAACTCGTCCATATTTTCCCTACAGCAAAACATGAAGCAGATCAAGTCTGTCAAAAAACAAATTAACATTAATATTTATTAATTTAGGAGATGCTTTTTTCTAAAGTGACTTACAAAATAAAATAAAAGAAGCACTTCAAATCACCAGAGAGCAGTGCTACAGTATATAGGATGTTTTTATTATTACCAAGTCTTTAAATACATTAAGATGCTAAAACTATTTTATAGTGTTGGGGTACTCGAACTTGGACTCGAGTCCAATTTTGATTGGACTTGGACTTGACTCGGACTTGGACATTTTGGACTCGGAAAATATCACACATATTGGTAATATCCACATCATCCACAACACAAATAAAGAGATTAAAAATTAATAAATAACAGCATGAAATTATAACAAGAATTTAATGAACTCTCTGGCTGGCAGCATTCATTCGGCACCACACCGGCAGGCAGCAGTAGAATGTCTTTTCCTTAAATTTGTAACCAGAAATAGCCATATCACACAATGTGTGGCTAGGTCAGAACAATGTCTTCAAAATTAGCAATGATTTTTTTTGCTTATAAAAAAATTATAGAGAATTTATTTGCAAGTCACTTCTACCAACTAGAACGACTTCTAGCGACATGTTGAAAGAAAACATAAAGAAAGGTAAGAGCTTATTTTCTTGAATTTTATATTCATATCGTAGGGACGATGTTCATAGGGGAAAGTGGGGTAAAGTGGGACATTTTTTACATTTGCTCCTCTCTAAGTGAGCTAAATTTAGATATCAGTAAAATTGACACATCAGACCAGAGAAATTAAAGAGGTAAAGTGAACCAGCCGGGGGTAAAGCTACCACTTACTTTTTCCACTTTGAAACTACCATAACAACACATGTTGTAAGAGATTGAATCCTGATCGCTATCTTGACAACCACACATTTCAGTACTAATGTCGGACTACTCAATTATGGATTGGGGATTAGTCAATTAAGCACATTTTTTTCTAAACACTTGAAAGTAACTCTGAACAAAATCAAATACAACAATCTAATTCAAAATATTTCAATTAACATTCAAATGACAGATAGAACCAGCTAGATTAGAAGACAATCTGGGGGTCAGAACACAGGAACCTTAGAGCCAATTATAGTGTCTGTGGGCCGGAGAAAAGGACAATCAGAACCAGATAAAAAAGCTTGGGACTTAGAACACAGGATTAGACCCACCTGGATTAGAACATCAGCCATACTCTACAAGTCTCACCCTTTTGCGTTTCCCTGGATTCTTCTGAGAAATTGTGCATGTGCCCTCGCCATGTCAACAATGATGTTCCAGGATCAACATAGATGTTAATCCAGAATCACATCGTACTTGGCAAAATCATGATGTGCATATCTTGTCATCCTCAACTTTCTTAACCATGCCAATGTAATGAACGCTTGCGGTTGCAAAGTTAACTATGACAAAGTCACCCACAGACAGATCTGTGTTTCCTGGATCACTACTCTCTTCGTCAGACACATTATCATCTGAGACAGGGACATTACTTTTCTCAGAGCTGCTAACTATGATTTCCTTTTTGGTTGCTTTCTTTTTCAATTTTTACTTTTATTAGCTATTCTTTTACTTTTCCCTGCTAGTTTCTTTTGTCTTTCTTTATAAGACTTTTCAATTGCCTGCTTCTCAGGAGTATAAGTTAGGATGGGTGTCTTCACACGCTTTCATTTGTATTGTGTTCTGAGAGAAGTTTGAGAAGTGGTAGTATTTTATGATGAGACGCGTATCCAGTTTTGCTGCAAACACATGGCACATCCATATAGACTGTGCAATGAATGGATTAGCATCAGTGAGTGAATTATCTCCAGGGGTGGACCATCCAAATCCTCTGCAGTGGCAGACTGAAGCTCAGAGTTTGGCCAGTCTGACACCATGCATGGATATGGTGCAAACGCTTCATCAAGGAAAATTTCTCAGTTATATGGAAAAATCCAAGTGAACCTAAATCCAGAAGTGATGTTGCGTAGTGTCACTGCTGTCATGAAGGCCTCATTCACAAGTCCTACCTTCTGGTAGACTAAATTTAACTTGTGCCTCATGTCTCACTTTACCCCAGAGCATTTGTCTCACTTCACCCCACCGCCACATTTTAGAAAAAAAATATCTTTATAAGCAATTCAGGCTAATCTTAAGCTAGCATCATCACATGGTTTTATACGTTAATAGTTCATCAACATGTATGATATAAGTTTTTCTACTTGAATCAATTTGCTTTGGCACAACAGTTGATTAAGCTGACAGCAAGAAAAATTACTTTCACATGCAAAAAATATATTTCCTTAAAAAAGACATGAATTCCTGTCCTTCATGGTCAAGGGAAAATGGAAGGGGCTTGAAAACAAAATTGTTATAGAGTGGTATATAACAATTCCATTGTCGAGATACAGGGGGTGTCTCACATTACCCGATGTCTCACATTACCCCATTCTCTCAACAGTTTAGTTATTTGTATTTTTATAAAAAAATAAAAAAAACGGGCCAAAATAAAATAGAAGGCAAAATATTCAAAGTTTTCCTGCGTGACTCTGTTGTCATGACATCCAGTGATCATATGAGGCTTCAAGTGATCGAGCGGTCTAATCGTGCACGCACCTGCTTTAACGCACCGCAGCAAAGCGATCATTTGAATGGATGAAGATGTCGGTCACATAGAAAATAATCGACAGTTCAGAGTTGAATGGGCAGATAACTGTGTTTATTTTGCCACAAGCAAGCACAAAGCCATCTTGCTTGGTTTGTGATGAGACAACTGGAGTTGTAACGAGTGGAAATGTAAAACGCCACTATGAAACGAAACATGGACATTTTGAACGGACATTATGTATCTACAAAATACAGATGCAAAGACTGCAAAACTACAACACCTAAAGTTTTCATTACACACCTTTTGTATTTTTCACTTTTTTTTGGAGAGAGGTCTGGATGCAGACCTGGTGCAGTTGGCCTGCATGCAATGCTTTTTAATGCCCACGCCTAACCCTACCCCTCACAGTGACGTTACCAGCTCCATTGAGTGCATTGTGTTTGACATTGTATCTCTGGCTGCATCCAGAGGCCATTGGGCCTACCTTTTGTTGTGTTTTGTACATAAATGCACTTATATTATTGGTTTTGCCACAGTTGCATTGTATTTAATCTTTTTAATGCAAATGCCACTTTAAAGAAAAATAAATAGTGATGTGTTCCGGACCTTTGACCTTAATAAAAATTCAGATTTGGACCTTTTAATGGAGACATTGAGAACCCCTGTTTTTAGGCTATCACTAACAGGCGGACCCAGATCTACAGCCTGGAAATCTGCGCTGAACTGTTTTTTCAGTCTCACTCCCCCTAGGTTTTATTTAAACACCCAATCGCTCCCGCTATTTATTCACTCTTTGTTTAGAACATATTTCTTCCGACTGTTAATTCCCTCTGAATTAAGACAAGAGAGAAGCCGAATGGTCTCTCTTTGCTAAACCTTTATGTTCTGGGCAGATCTGGGTCAGTCGGCATGAATCTGGTTTCATTTTCCACATGAGGGCTGATAACGGAGTTCTCTGGAATGAATGTTGAAAAAATGCATTTGGTAATGAAAGCGTAATTTGAAGGGGTGGTCCAGAAAGTAATTTTAAGGCTTGGTTGTGTTTATAAGATGCAAAGCAATGTGTGCTCATGCTTCACTTGTAGAAAATCACATTATTTTTTCATATGTCTTGATTATATACAGCTACTCGGCTAACATAAAAACGACTGTCATATATTTCCTAGTTCCTCTGAAAGGCCCGCCCTCAAGAGACTCTGATTGTTTAGCTAACTTACTATGCTGTGATTCGTGGATTGGTTCCGTGAGCAGTATCTGTTTGAGCCTTAATCAGACAGAAAATGAAAAGGATGAACTTCATGCCTGCTCTCTAAAATAAAATCTGACAAGTGTCTGTAACGAGTGAAAATAGGTTGTGGTTCCTTTAAGAGAGACTCACCATTTTATGTGTGTGTGTGTGTGTGTGTGTGTGTGTGTGTGTGTGTGTGTGTGTGTGTGTGTGTGTGTGTGTGCGTGTGTGTGTGTGCGTGTGTGTGTGTATGTGTGTGAACAGTCTGTAGTCGCATGTAACACGAGAAGACCGACGGCCCGATGTTTATTTGTATTTTTCTTTGATGCTCGAATTAAGGTATTTTTCTGTAATACACAGTGACGCTGTTGACAGAAGAATAAAGTGCAAGATGTGGAATGTGAGCTGTGGGAACGTTTCTGCTGCAACACGAGTTAGGCGAGCTATCCTGTATTATAATTTTTTAATAATATAATATTATAATATTAATTATAATATTATAATTAACTCAACAGTTTAAACAATTGTTAATTGAAATTTGTATTCAATTTATAATAATAATAATAATTATTATTATTATTATTATTATTATTATTATTATTATTATTATTATTATTATTATTATCTTCATCATCATTTTTATTATTATTATTTTCAATTTTATGACTTAAAATTGAAATACACAGTTTGGATGTCCAAACTGTGGATGTCCAAACATTTTGGATGTCCTCACAGTTGCGCTATAGGTGAATTGGGTAAACTAAAATGGCCGTAGTGTATGAGTGTGTGTGTGTGTGAATGAGAGTGTATGGGTGTTTCCCAGTGCTGGGTTGTGGCTGGAAGGGCATCCGCTGCATAAAACATATGCTGGACTAGTTGGCGGTTCATTCTGCTCTGGCATCCCCTGAAAAATAATGGACTAAGCCATCATGACTTTCTGGACTCGACTCGGACTCGAATGTTAAGGACTCGGATTTAAGTCCGACTCTGCCACTTTTTGACTCAGACTTGGACTCGACTGGTTAAGCATTTGGTCTTGACTTGGACTCGACCCCAACACTACTATTCTATCAGTTGTCATGCTTCAGCAAGTTTTTCATTATCATAAACTCTATCATACATATTATGTAGCTTTTCCGTAATACACAGCAATGTTACATCTGAATTCATATATAAACTAACAAACAAGATGGACATATGTCTGAAGTCATGATGTACAGTATGGAAAATGTTTTTCAGGTCCGAACTTGTTTTAGTTGAGAAAACTTTCTTAAAATCTCTTTTCATACATTTAAGTGAAACCTTTAAAGAGTGCTAAACTACAATGTACTTTATATCTCAAACTACAATTCATAATGGCAAAGTCATTGCATGGCCATCTGCGATTTGGGTATGGATATAAAACCATGATGTTTAGATAGTATTATGACAAATTGTGTGTGTACAGTACCATTGTAGTTGCTTGCTTTTGGAATTAATGGAGCGGCTGGATCTGGAAATGTTGATGCGTGACTTCTGATTAACAAGCAAATTGTCTGCTCTAAGAAAATCAACACAAAGGCTGTCACTGGTGTCTTTTCAAATTATGCAGTACTAATTATACAGTACTACACGTTTAGGCTGCTTTCACAACTGAATCGCACTTGAGTTTGTTTTCCCTCTTGGTGCAGTTTGTTTGGACAGGTGTGAATGCAGCAATTCAAAAAAAGAACAAACACCTGCTTGAAGAGGTAGTCTCAGTATGCTTTTAAATGAAAACTGGAGCGGTTTGTTTGTGGTGAGAACATGATCTAAACTCAAACAGACCAATGGAAAAAGTCCTTGTGGACTAAACCAGCTGCCCTAGCTACCTGCACTGCTGTGTAATATGGGATGAGGGAAAATACTGTATTTGTTTACAATGCTTTAGATAAAAATCCATGGCTCACTGAAAAACTTCTAAAGTGACTTGCGATGCACCTTTGCAATTTGCAGTGCAATAAAATATTGTTTTCAAGCTGCATCCCTACTGCAATCTTAAAACGTGTAGTTTGTCTAAAGTGATGAATACAAACTATATAATATGCTCTCTATCTATCTATCTATCTATCTATCTATCTATCTATCTATCTATCTATCTATCTATCTATCTATCTATCTATCTATCTATCTATCTATCTATCTATCTATCTATCTATCTATCTATCTATCTATCTAGTGTTGTCTGCTGGCTCCATAGGAATATATTGAATGGTTAATTCTTTCTGACCAATCAAAAACCAGTTTAGGAAATCTATTCAAATGTGACCAGTACAATGGGTTTGGACCACAGCAATCAGAAAGGTGCTAAATTTGTTGCCCTTCGTCTGGACCAAATGAGACAGACCACAGTTGTGAAAACACCCTTAAATTACCCACAGAGACCACATTGACAACTTTTGTACATGTTTCTTTAAATATTTCAGCTTTTTTTCAGTATGCATTGTTCAGAATATCTTCTCTTGTGTTCTGCGAGATTAAAATGACACGAGGGTGAGTTTATGATGACAGTATTTTCTTTTGATTTGGCTGAGTGATCCCTTTAAGCACTCCGTGTTGGAAGCTGCCCATTTTTTGTTGTTTGCTTTTCATCTGGATATTCACGATGTTATATTTCGCCATGAAGCAGGTGGAGCTAATCTATCTCTTTTGCCCTTCAGTTATGGTTTACCGTCCAGGGGACTGGACACAAGTGTCTCCAATAATCTCTTAATTAGCGATGATGGACTATTCATTTAGTATGCAAAGCTGCAGATCTCACTTTTCACTGAGCAAAGCCCCTTTCGCCGTGGCGGGCAAGCCAACGCTAATGATCTCAGCAAGTGGCAGCAATCCATTGCAGTGCTACTGTGGGGCCACATTAATCTTGTGGGTGATCCGTTTGATGAATGACCCTAGACTGGAAGTCATAGCAGATTCCACCCTAATTATGCTGAGGGTGCTCCACCTGGGAGGCGCTCGAAGAGGCTTTGCAGACTAAGGGATGTGTCGCCGCTCTACAGGTGCTTTTAGACATTGCGTTTGTGGATCCTCTGGGAGTGATGACGTCACACGTCCCAGGGCTTCCAGCCAGAGGTGAAGATGATGTATTGGAGCCGTTCCTCCCATGTGCCACCTGGGCAAAAGTATGTGAAAGTCATCAATCCGAGGGACATCCCGAGAAGAGGTCATTAGAGGCTTTGAATCTATTGCAAGCCGTTCTGATACTTTTTAAACTATTTGGGAGATCTTTCACTGCCGGATTACTTTCTGAGGTGTTTTTTTGCCATTCCACCGGCATTCAATTGCTTCTCTCTCTCTGTTGCTGTGAGTTATGCTTGAAGATTGAACGCTCAGCAGGGAAAGTGTTGCATCAGCTGAAGTTCTGGAAAAATAAATAATACACCAGTGTTCTCCTGAGAGGCAGAGCAGAAGACGTGTTTTCTACTTGAGTAGATTCTTGTTTTCGATTCAAGTCGAACATGGACTCTTCAGTTATTTTTCAAACATGTATCACAAGATTTTGATTAATTAGTTGCAGCTGTGAGGGTTGTAAGTCACCTTCTCGTTAAGTCTTTAAATCTTGAACATCTTTGTTTGTATTGTAGTAGACATTACAATTCTTGCATTTGGATTCCTGGACTTGTACTAAAAAGCTGTCATGAGTCCAGAAGCGAGTAGAGTCTAGCATATGGCTGAGAGCAGAATTGGACAAGCAGCTGTTGGGTTCACTTGCCTCAAATGGTTCCTGTGGAGGAGGACCAATATCTCAACCAAAAACCAGATTTTCTTCTTCTGGACCATTGTTTTGCCAATTCTTTATGGATCTGGAAACTGGACCTTGCTCAAACCAGAGAATATAAACAAAGTAAAAAAATAAATAAATTAAAAAAACTTATACAGATATGGTACTATATTGTGCTTCTCTAATTTGGATGCTTTTTATATTTGCTTGTTTATGTGTTTATTTAATTATTTACTTACTTCAATAGTAGTTATATCTGTAACTATAACCCTAATGGCCTGTTCACAGAAAAAAAAAATAACTATAACAATACAAACATGCTGTAGTTTAACACTAAAAGTACAGAGGCAGTCATTTTGACCATTTTGAAATTTTGGTGTTCATGCAATTTGTTAAAATAAAACCCATATAACTATATTACTGTCATTTTTGCTAAATGTGTGTAGGCTTCATTCCAATATTTTCATTTAATTAAAATGCCAAAACTGTTGACTAGCAACTTTTTTTAAAAAACATACTTTTCTGATTGTAAGTACATAACGTTAATTCAGAAATGTCTTTCAATTAAAAAAACAACAACAGCAGAATTTCCACTGCAGTGAAAAAAACATGCTCTCCTGCTTGCCAGACAAAGCGAGGCACACACCTCTTGTGGCAGTCTAACTCGTACACAATTATAGGCTATATCAAAAAAAATCATATTTTTAGGTTAATGAATAATAAATAATAATAAAATATTAACAACAGACTTTTAAAGCTTAATTCTGAAATCTCAATAGAAGCTTTGAATGTAAATATGCTAAACCTGACAAAAATTAAATTCGATACAGTATTATGTGAATGCTCAGAATGATCACCCTAGTAGTTAAATAATACTGGTAATTCCAGTTTTAAAAACAAACAAACAAATAAATACTGTAAATAAATAAATAAATAAATAAATAAATAAATAAATAAATAAATAAAACACATCTTTTCTGACAACAAAAAAGAGAATGTTACTACAGTACCATTGGAATCACTTTCAAAGCTTCTAACTTCCTGCTGATAACAATAAAGCATTGATGGCCAATCATAATACACCCTGCTAACAAGCGCAACTATTTAAAGGGGCAGACAAGAAAACTGCAAATCTGGGAAGCTTCACTGCATCATAACAGAAAGACCATGTTCAATATTTGTTCTGCCACATCTGTGAGCTCACCAATAAGAGCACCAAAGCTCTTTTATACACAGCTTTAACCATAGCAAAACAAAAGTGCTGCAAGGCAGAATTATGCAACACTATTAGGTTTTTTTTCATTTTGGGGAGCTTTTCTGATGAAAAGACAGCCAGTTCAAAACACATTTTCTCAGTAGCCACTTTTTGTTTACACTTATTTCTGGAAGTTCTTAATTCCACCTGTCTAAAGACCCCATGCATGTGTTAAATCCGTGTCTATGTGAAATCACAATTTGCAATGTTCATTTAGCTACTGCACATTGTTAGTCTCAAGGTAAGCACTGAATCTGTGCAAGTAATCTTTAATCAAATCTAACCATATGCTTCTGTTTCTACAGTGGCAGTCCTTCTCGGTTGACATCCGTTTGACGGCTTCAATCACAATATTGTGAAAAAAAAAAAAAGTTTTTACCATTTAATTATGACACACATTTGAATTGTGTTATTTCAACTTATTTGAATTAAGTATTTCCAACTTATTTTAGCCAAATACAGTTCACGAGCAACAACGTTTATTTTGAACCATTTAAGTCTAATCACTTTTATTTGAATTTCCTTGTGAACACAGCTTAGCCTTGTGAAGCCAGCACAACACAACACAATTCCTTCATGTTGTCCCAACACAAAACGATTAAGTTAACTTAATATTTTACAAATTTAGGTGGATTGAACAAACAAATAAATGACAAAAATTGGGTTGTTTCAACTCATTTTAAACAGATTGTTTGAACAAGCAGCAGTAATAAGTTTGTGAGTGTTCTTAACCATGCCCCTCCTACCATTAATTTGCTACAAGAGACTGAGCAACAAAAAGAAAACTACACCCCTACTCAATATTCCTTTTCAGTTGGAAGTACATGACCATACTGAAATGGAAATCTCAGCAATTTCCAGTTCACACAGATTTTAAAGGTGCTCAGCTACAGTATTAATGGTTTTCACAACAATAATTGAGGAGTCAAAACCATGTAATCTGATGCAGTGAGTATAGACCCCTTTCACATTTCCGGATTTCTCAGTAGCAGAAGTCATCATAGCTGGGTAAACTTGAAGCACAGTGAATGGGAGAGTACAAAAAAAATTTTTTTTTTTACAATTCTGTTTGCTGAAATAAAAATAAAAAATTGTGTAAGCCTAATAACAGCAGCCAGAAGAGAGAACAACGTCAAATTTACTGTCCGGCCCATAGACAGAAGCACCTTTCATAAGCGGTAATTCTTTTTTTGTTTTTGTAATTTGATGCAAAGAGGATATAATGCTTACATAAATACATATAAATGTTCATACATTTATTTTAAAATCAAAATATTAAAAACATTTAAGTATTTAAGATGCTGATGACCGTTAAACGCAACATAAAAGTCTTGTGAAAAGAGTCCATTGTGTATAGTTGTTTTGTTTTGCAAGATATACAAGACAATGCTTCAACACACTGAGAAATGTTATTTTAGTACAGTCGCTCTTTAAGGTCTTTACCTTCGTGATAGAACAAAATGCTTTTCATTGAACGTTTCATCGTCTTTCTGTTCTGCTGCAGGAGTCTGAAGGAGCCGTAGGAGAGCCTTAATGAGAAGAAAAGCCTTCATAAGAGGGCTGATGTCTCCAGGGCGATGCGCGGCCCGGCACACATCCACAGGGAAATTCAGTGACCTCTAGTTTCTGGTAGCGAGATGCGAGACTCCCCATGGCCCCTGATGGTTATCCTGCCCGTTCTCTGCGGTTTGCCGTGCTCTTTCTCTCCGGAGCTCGTGACCCCTTCACAAGTCGTCCCGATTCTCCTTTCCAGCAACCTGTCCTCTGTGACTTTTTATTTCAGCTCAAATTTGTCATCTCTCATTATCTCCAGGAGTAATGGCATCAGGATCAATAGGCTTTTACTCTTGCAATTTTTTTCCTGCCTGACTGAGGAAATCACTCATTATCTATTTTATGTTTCATAGAACACAACTACGCTTCTCAGAAATGTTTCATTTGTTTGTTTTTCGTGCTGATTACACAGACGCTGTTGACAAATCCAATCTCTGGGCCTTTCCTTCGCAGTCAACTGAATTCTCGTGTGTCGTTAAGCTCCACAAACAACCGCTATTGTATTGCAACTATTGGATGGATTGATTTAATTGCATTCACACACAATAAAGTTAGGATCTAAAAGGTCAGCAGGAAATGGCGCAAAGCCCAAAGGAGTGTTTTTTTTTTTTTTTTTTTTTTTTTAAAGGCTGATGAATTTAATACACATCCATCACTTTTTATCATCTAATTAGTCGACCGCATGGCAGGCTGTTCAACATGGGAGGAAACAGCGGCATCGATTCGATAAAGGCCTGGTATCTATCATTTCACTTGTTCATTGACAGGCTACCCGGCCATTTCTGACTCTCTTAATGGTGTCAGCAAAACGCTTCTGCTTGTTGTGCTATTGCCTTACAAAATTGTTGTCATCCTTCTGATGTCACAGAAATAACAGTTTCTTTTGCGAGGTATTGGTTGTGACCTAGTGCATTTTCATCACCCAGATGAAGTCGTGCATTACTATGTACTGTACACAAAACCAAACGCAACCAAAGAGTGTTGTTTTATATCCAGCAATTTGAATTATTTATTAAATATTTGCTATGTTACAGATTGTTTAAAAAAGGACAGTTCACCCGAACATTTAAACTATGTCATTATATACTCACCCTTCACTTGAGAAAAACCTTTTTGAGTTTCTTTCGTCTCTTGAACTCAAAAGTGTATATTCTGAAAAATTCTGGTTGCTGGCACCCATCGAATTCCATAGTATTTTTTTCCCTGCTATGGAAGTCAATGGGTGCAGATAACCAGCATTCTTCAAAATATCTTCTTTTGTGTTCAACAGAAGAATAAATTATTAAGGTTTTATAATAAAATAAGTATTAAAATTATAATTATTTTATTATTTCTCATTATTTCTCAAACTCATTTTGAAATTTTAAGTACACTGTTGCCTTAAACTGTACATTTAAATAAAAATTAAGGTTAAAAAAATTATCTGACATTCACATAATTCATTTTGTGGTACCATATCTAATGGCATTGTATTAACTTTTTTATTTTTTTATTTTATTCTCATAGTTTAATTTACATATAAACTGAAAACAGAAACCTTGTGCCTTGACTTAACGCTCCAAAATGCACGTCTTAAACCATTTTGCATTGTTATTAGTAGTTGCGTTGTTAAGTAGATTTACCACAATTATTATCATTTCCTCAACTTGTTTAGCCTACATTTTTCTATACCTTTATTATTATTATTATTTTTTTATCAGTGACGTCCTGGCAACCACATCTTGACTTTTCTAACCGCAAAGTCCCTCATTTTATTTATTTATTTATTTTTTTTCCATACAGTGTGCTCTACTATATTATCACCTTCAATTTATCTCTGCTGTCATCCCAGGACCAAAATAAAAGTGGAGAGTGAAGTTATTTTGCTTTGTCTCCATATAGCTGCAGAGAAATTCATTGGCACTATCAACTGATCATCAATTTTCGCCGTCGGCCTTGTGCTCTCTTGGCTTTCACAGACCTTTCCACATGCATTTCCATGCTTTTGGATATGTTTTTTTTTTCTTCTTGCCTCAGAGGCTGTCAGTTTGCTCTCTCTCTCTCTCTCTCTCTCTCTCTCTCTCTCTCTCTCTCTCTCAGATTGTGGAAGCACCTTTGCTTTTGCCTTGAGCACACAGCTTGGTGAGCATGTCATTTTTCTGTTTTGTTTGGTTTTCATTGGAGGGGGAAGGACATGTTCAAATATGATCAAGCTGAATGTCTCGCCCCCCAAAAAAACAAAAGGCAGTGGATAGAGAAGAAATACTGCAGTTCAAACATTTCCACCATGCTGCTCGGTTTAAAAATATTTAAATGAATTAACCATATGTTAACATTTGATTTCTGTCTTCTAATTACCCATTGTTAGTGCATAGAGCAATATGTCCGCATATTTATATTTAGCCATATTGCCTTAGTTTATTATCTAGGGGAAAGAATAACATCAGGGCTCGGGCAGAGTGTTTGTTAGGCACAATCTCTTTTTTTGTGTGTGTGTGTGTGTGTGAAAATCAAAAACACCTCAGTAAGCAGCATAAGCCTTAAATCAATATGTGAACAATATGACTTGTTCAAGCTATGCCCCACTGAATTCAAAGGCCTGAACAAAATCAACTTTAATGTGAACGAATCTTTACCTGTATGAAGTGTGAAAGGCATTAAAAAGATAAAATATTAATTACCCAAGCAAATATTGCATTATCGTTAATGAACTGTGCTCCGAGATAACCAATTTTCTGCTATAATCCCTCAATTTTGCAGACAGGACCAGACAGAAGCTTCTTTAAAGGGAAACCTGTAAAAAGCACAAAGCCCTGGAGGAACTGTGTTTTGCTTAGTCAGAATGTTTACCAATTAAATGATATGGAATCTGATCGACATCGCTGCTTAAAAAAAAAAAAAAAAGATAAAAAACAAAAACGCTTACTGTACTGAGACAGCAGGAAATTAATCATTTAGGTGAGGACTGATCTGAAGTTTTTTACGACAGTAAAGTAATAATCAACCAATAATGTGGGAGAAGAGTTTTCCGATGTAGATGTTAAAAGGCTTTTGCATACAATTTCATTCAAGGATGAATACTTCCCAAAGAAAGTAATACGTTTAATTCAGCGAGGATACAATGCATCAAATAAAGACATTTAAACATATATGTAAAAGCATTTACAACATTACAAAATTACAAGTTTACATTTCACTTTAATTATTTAGTAAAAATTGATAACCTTTGTGAGCATCAAATTGTCATATTACAATGATTTCTAAAGACAAAATGGGACACTGAAGACTGTCTAAAATCATAATCTCTGTCTCACTGAAGAAAGAAAGTTGTATACAGTATTAGAAAATGCTTTAATTTTTGGATTACTCTTCCTCAAAAATATACACTGTAACAAAATAATAGTAATGTAACGAATATGGCCGATCAGACACATAATTATTTTGCTTTTATTCAACAAATGCGTCAGCAAACACAGCATCAGCTTCTCCTATCTAGCAAGACTAGATGGTCAGTTGTAATCCGATTCCAAGGTATTTACGACCCAAAGGAATGTGCTGAAAACTGGACACACAGAGACCTGGTCAAAACTTCTATACGCTCATTGCTTAAATTGTCTTTAATGTAAACTTATATTCTCTCTTTATGTGTAATCAGGCATTTTGCAACAAGTCTCTTGCTCATGTATTAATATTATGGTTTTAATACTTCTTTAATCCATGTTTAACTCTAAACAAAATCCTAGATAGTTCATGTTTGAAGTCCCTGTAAAGCTAATTTGGTGTACTGAATGATTGTTTACATTTCATGTTAATATGTGTGCAACGTATTAACATTTTAAGAAACTTAAACATTTTTGCATTAAGTTCCTACTAGCATGCTATGCAAATCACCAGGTCCTGAAACAAAGACTATAAAACATGCCTCGGGGGAGATAAACTTCTCATTGGTCAACTCAGCTCTAGAGGGTGGGTACAAAACCATCCTTATAAAAGCTTGTGCCAAAAAGCCACCGCCTAGGAGGAAGTTGGAAGAGCGCAACTAGTAGTAGCAGAGCAACAAGAAGACCAGAGCAACAAGAAGACCAGAACCCAGGAGAGAAGGACCGCCGGGAGACCCCAGACCAAGAAAATGGGTTAATCGCAAGCTCAGACATTCTCATCTCCGATACCTTTCTTTCTTTCTTCCCGTCGAGAGTCTGCTTAAGTTTAGTACGCCGCGAAACCGCAAGTCCACACAACAAGTTCGTTTTGCCGCCTCAAAACTTGAAACGACAGACTCCACCCCACTCCGAGCCTCGCGAGGACAAAAGAACTGAACACCAGCTAACCACGTGCTCAACAGAGGGAGTTCTTCACATCACAAAAGGAACGCAAGTAACACTTCCAGACTACCACTGAACTGGTGTAAACTAAATGTAACCCTAAAGAGACCATAGAAGGGTTAAATTGATTATCTTTGGTTGACTTGGTTTGGTCTTGCAAAATCCGAGGTTTTTCCATCATTACACTCTCTCAAACTCTTATTTTTCTTGCTTTACTCTTCTCTACACTTGTATGAATGTGTGTTCGTGTTAGGTGTTAGTTTCTGTTAGATTAGTTAATAAAGTCTTATTTTGTATAAAGAAAGGTGCCTGTGTATGTTTATGAATCTAATGTCTTAAACTTCGATCTTGCTACCCTGCTTAAACATAAATGGGTTTTTATTTTTATTTTTGATAGCAATAGCCGTAATTGAAATCAACTGTCCATTTAAACAATAGCTGGACGATTCGTTGGTTCAGATTTGAAGAGTCGATTCTTTTGAAGCCCCGTTCAAATGAATCTTCAATTCCCATTGAGCTAATTCGCTACATATATAATGGTGGAGAATATACGAGCAGTTTAATCTAGATTATAAATTTATACAGGTCACTATTTCTTCATTACAAAAGAAATCTAACAGAGATGAGCCTATTGTGTGACGAATGAATGAATGAGCTGTAACCTGCGAGTCCGCCTCCCAGCTGTAAACCTCTGTGAACTGTATGGGATGATTTTATAAAGGTTAGAATAGAGCGTGTTCCTCTTTTCTTGAATACCTTTTTTTGCTATGCTGAATCACTGCGTGTTCCAGTGATTTCCAGATAGCCATACAAGCCACGAGCCGATTGAGATCGTATTATGCTAGAACTGAGCGTGTTCCTCAGTTTCTAATTACCTTTTGTTTTAAAACTGTCACTGCGTGTTCCAGTGTTATTTTGATCGAGCGTGTCCCTCGATTTATTTGCAAAAGGCTTTGCAGTTATTTATAGCTGGAGATTGATTGTCATTGCGTGTTCCATTGTCAATTCAATAAGCTATCCCCCCTGTTTAAACAGCAGCTAAAAGCATAACTGTGCGTTTGCTGAACAGAGTTCGCGTAACAGCGCGTATGCATTAGTGCGATTTAAACAGGAGCTGTAAAGTTGAAGCGTTGTACCCAACAGTGAAAACTGCTGTGCTTACGTGCCCGAAAGGCTGACACACACAGAAGATCCGCCGAGATCACCTGTGTATTTACCTGCAGTACTGAACTGCTTTTCTTAAAGTTTAAGCCCGCTCTTACAGAACAGAGTGTGAAACCCCACGTCATAAAACCATTTATGATTGCTAGATTTTATTTGCAGTATTGAAATGCGCCGACATTTCATGTTTAATGCTTGAATCTAGGCTACATGCAAAGATTCACTTGCTGTTAACATACCGTTTGTTTGGTTGCCATAGCCACCCACAGACCCGGAAGTTACCAGCTCTTCTGAGGGAAGTCTGAACTGCGCATGCGCAGCACATCGACACTCGAATGTAAACAAACTTCTGCATGCTAAGCTAGCAGTAGCATTGTTTGCATTAAAACAAGTCTAGATACGCTAAATTCATTTAGCCTAGGCTAGCAGTTAGCAATTCACATCAGTGCTTGAATGCAGTGTCTGTTTGAGACTTTGAAAGTGATTTTAACTATTTAACATCGTTGCATTTGTTGATCTCTATATCTTTTACTCTCTTTTGTACTATCTTTAATACATTTTACTCTACTAACAGTTTGCTATAAAGCAAAACATAACCCATTGTCCTTTTATTTTAGTTTATTTCATATCTAATTTTTTTTAAGAGGAAATACTGGTTCACTATTGTTAGTAATTCAAATTACAATTTGATTAACAATAATAAAGTGAATTTTTAAACTTTTTGTTTTGTGCAAAAATCACAATATTACATTTAATTGTAATTCTATTTGCTCACGAGCAACTTTGAATTAACATTTCACCAGAATTCCCTTTTTAAGTCTAATCACTTTAGACATTAATAAGTCTTGAACTTTGATAGTTTAAGCAAGCATACCACTTTTACAACATTTAATTCACCCCCTTTACAGAAAATCTGTTTGATCAAATTCAGACTTTCTCACTATCCAATTACATTGTTGTGGTTATGCACCTATAGCCATTGCTTGTTTTTGTTTTCTTTTATTACCCTTTCCTCTGTTTATACACTAGAAAACCTCTCACTACGCGTTCTGAATAAATTAGAGACAACCCTCTCATTATAATTTATTTTGTTTAGTTGTACATCAACTACCAATTTTGTACTCGTAGCGAGACGTTAAGGCTTCAGAGCTAGTTGTGGACCTGGTCCACTTAGTTCTTCTCCTTCTCCCTGCTTCTTTCTTGATTATTTTTCATTTCCTTTCGCTTGTTTCCTCCTGTCTTCCATCTTTTTCATCTCATTTGGAGGAACCAAACCTAAGAGAACCAATTAATCCAATTTATGGAAAAGAAACAAATTTGATTTGTAATCAAACCATCCTTTGTTTTGATACTCTTCATGCATTTGTGAATACAATTAAAACTTCAGATTTTTCTTTAAGATCAATTGACAGAAACAAGTACTGAACAACAGTCCCCTCTAAAACATCGCTGGTAAGCGGTCACACGAAGGTAAGGTGTGTGGTGTCAATCCTGTCATATTGAGACAAGAAAAATTCAGAATTATAATTGTAGCTTTTCCCTCATAAATATAAGCAGTAATATTATTCTTCTCATTTTCAGTAATACGAAATATTGCAAATATTTTCATATCTGAAAGGAAAATAATATTTTTCTGTTTAAATTGGTTTTAACCTTGTTCTCTCTTCTCACAAGGAGACCAACACATAGTCATCACACCACTTCATTTTATTTTAAAATCACTTAAACTTAAACAACACTTAGCTGCTCCACTACATATAGGCTGGTAACACCACAAAGATCTGGGTCAGTCTTCTCCTCCTAGCAAGCCAGCATGTCACCGACTGCAAACCCCACTGCCCAAGGAGAAGATGTGGAAACCTGGCTAAGAAGCTTCACAAACTGCCTCAACCACAAGGCAACTGAACTTATATTACTCTTAGTAATATTCATGATTCTGAAGAGACTCTTGACACAGGACTCAAGCCAGAATCACAACCATCCAGATCTAACCAAATTCACCTGTCTCCTAAGTGATGCCTTCACAGCCCAGCTCAAGCTCAGCGACAAGCACATCACCCATCTGCAGAAGGAGCTGACATGTGCACAAAGCCGCATCGACAAGCTGGAAGCGAAAGGCCAAGATGACTTCAAGCGTCAAACCACGGAGTTCCTGAGAGAGCTACTGCACATCCAACACTGTACAGACAAGCTTACAGAGAAGACCCAGGACCAACTCAAGGTATCAGACGAAATGGAGCATCTAACTAAGAGACATGTTGAACAGCTCCAAACGGCCCTTGCTGTTGCCGAACGAGACCAGCATGAACTGAAGTCTTGCCAACAGGACCTGATACAGCGTCTCCAGTCTGCTGAACAGCAAGTAGAGGAAGCTAAAACCAGCATCCAACACAAAGACGCTAAAATTATTGCTCTGGAGGACCAACTGAGCAGGTACAGCAGTGCAAATGATGACCTGACCCAACAGCTAGATGACATCAGCGATGAACTCTACAGGTTCAGAGAACTCATGCATGCCTACCAGCAGAAACCAGAGCCAAGATGGGCGGAGCCCTCATCAGCATCACCTCCGCTGAGCAAAGCTGACTCCCTCATCTCCATAAACAGCGGAAGAAGTGAACGGTTGAGGATCAGGCCATCACCAGCCTTCACCACCAACCTCTTCCCTTCTGATCCAAGCAGAAAGCCACTACACACAGCTGTCAAACCTGCACAGGAAGCGACTCTTAAAGACCTTGATAAACTGGCAAAACGCATCACCCAGTTTAACCCAAACTCCACAGAGAGCAAGAACATCCAGGCCTACCTCCAGGACATAGACTTTTATCTTGAAGTGAGACCTCATGTGACTGACAAAGACAGGTGGTACCTCCTCAGATCCACCTCCAGTCCCGAAGTGCAAAGCTTCCTAGATAGACAACGTGCTCACATAAAGTCAAACTACCAGCTACTGCGTGAAGCACTGATTGAAGAGTTTAAAAGCTCAGAGTCTGAACATGGAGTGTTTACTGCCCTGGAAACCAAACAAGGTCGCCACGAGACACCTCAAGCTTTCTATCACAGGTTCAGGCAAGCATACATTGCTGCACATGACGACCCGGACCTTGAAGAGGATGTGAACTTCAAAACCCTCTTTTTAAGAAACCTTCACCCTGGACTAAGTCGTCATCTAGGCATTTTAGCCTGTCCACGCACAATGTCCATCCGACAGCTGCGGGACCTCACACACCGGGCCTACCTCAAACAGAAGTCTCCAAAGAAAGATTTGAAATCTTCCATGGCTTCCATCAGCCAAGGTCCGACGCGTGCACAGGAAGACACCCTGTGTGACGATGACACCACAGTCTACAGAGCACACAGAGAACGTGACTCCTATGACAACAACAGCTACTACACAGACTGGTTAGAAAAGTCACGGGACCAGCCACGCTTCACAAGGCACTCAAGACACCCAAAACTGTTCCCCAGAGGAAACAGATATAACTGCACCTCCACAGTCTGTTAGCCAACACCGTCAATGGCTACCACCATGGATAAGAGATGACAGCCACCTGTTCTGCGACAACACAGAATCAAAAGGGGGAGGCCTCTCACCAACAATAGAACTCAGAGGTATCAGAAAACACCACTCAGTTTTTACCTCACACTCACCAAGAAAACATCAAACTCAAAACTCTTTTTCACC
This sequence comes from Danio choprae, assembly GCA_903798125.1. Classification (NCBI taxonomy): domain Eukaryota; kingdom Metazoa; phylum Chordata; class Actinopteri; order Cypriniformes; family Danionidae; genus Danio; species Danio choprae. Next base: position 3,450,204 of record CAIGQW010000272.1, read on the forward strand.
TGACAGTGACCACAGTCAGGCCCAGAGGTCAGAGTCTGTCACAGCCAGAAAGATCCATCAGAGGAATGTGACGTGGGAGACAAGTTTGCATATCAGCTCCACACTGCCATGACAAACAATTTCCCACATTCTGCCAAAGAAACACTTTTCCTACTGGACCCCCAATCAGGTCACGAATGACCCGTCACCCAAGGGAAAGATGCAAAGAGCCTAACTTCATGTGAGCCCAGAGCCAGTGAATGAAAAGCAAGTGCATCAAACCTGCAAGAAAAGGGGGAGGGCCAAAAGACTGAGACAGATCTGACCACACAGCACACACACTACACCATTAACTTCACACAGCAAAACACATTGTTTGTTTTAACTGTTTGTTTTTTTTTTCCTATCCTATCTTTCTTTAATTAGAATATCAGGATTGGCACAACATACCTAATTTTTGATACCATTTAATAATGGTCGTGAACCAGAGAGCGCTACGCCTAATTGGTCACATTATCATAGATAACTGAGAATTGAACTAAACATTAGAAATGTCAAATGCCAGTTTCAATGATCAGTACCCAAACAATTTGATACTCTACACCAGTGCGGTATGTTGTGATGGAGGTGGTGTCTTGTTGTTTGCTATGTATGTGTCTGCCTCTTCATCTTGTTTCTCCAGTGTTCGCCGATGTCTTCACCTCAACACATCGCCTAACAAAAGGGGGATCTGTAACGAATATGGCCGATCAGACACATAATTATTTTGCTTTTATTC
>CAIGQW010000272.1:3525960-3557613 GCA_903798125.1 Danio choprae
GCAACACAGTGGCGCAGTGGGTAGCACAATTGCCTCACAGCAAGAAGGTCGCTGGTTCGAGCTTCGGCTGCGTCAGTTGGCATTTCTGTGTGGAGTTTGCATGTTCTCCCTGTGTTCATGTAGGTTTTCTCTGGGTGTTTCGGTTTCTCCGACAAGTCCAAAGACATGCGGTATAGGTGAATTAAGTAAGCTAATGTGATGAATGTGTATGGATGTTTCCCAGTGATGGGTTGCGGCTGGAAGGGCATCCGCTGCGTAAAACATATGCTGGATGAGTTGGCGATTCATTCCTCTGTGGCGACCCCAGATTAATAAAGGGACTAAGCTGAAAAGAATATAAATGAATGAATGAATGAATGAATGAATGAATGAATGAATGAATATATATATATATATATATATATATAAAATAATAGTTTTTTTTTTTTTACAATTTTCTTTCTTTCTTTATTACTTTCTTTTCACAACTGGTTTCAAAATTTTTCTTTCTTTCTTTAACATTTAACATTTCTTTCTTTCTTTTTGGAAATGGAGGTGGAAAATAATAGTTTCAACATCTTCCGTTCTTTCTTTTCAAAACTGGAGGAGATCGGTTCTTTCTTTTGTACAATTTTCTTTTTAGAATTGGACGTTATAAATATTAGTTTAACACTTTTCTTTATTTATTACTTTTCACAATCGGAGAAGAAAAATATTAGTTTTGACATTTTCTTTCTTTCTTTAACATTAACATTTGTTTTATTTTTAAACAATCTTTAATCATCATTAACATTTCTTTAACAGACTTTTTTTTGTACAAAATGGCACCATTTATTTGCATTAATGTATTTTAGAGCTAATTTTGCCCATCTTCCTGACACAACTTATATAACATTGTAAAACAATTTCAAGAGTCTCAGTAATCAGTTTACGGCTTAACAAATCATTTCTGCATTGCTTTTAAAAGGGATTAATTGTATCATATAGCATTTTCGGTGCAGTGATGATTTTCCCATTTCTCACTTTTCCCCCTGCTCTTACGCGATTTCTGACAGCAGAACAAGTGACGTTAGACAGATATTTCTCCCAGATGATTTCACAATGCCATTCAAGTAGGTGCCCGATTACAGGCTCCTGGGTAATTTGCATGTGATTATGCCACTGGTTTTGTACAGGGAAAGAGCACGGCTGTAATTGTCTAACTTTTATCGTGTAATTACACTGCCATTTGCTCTCTGTAATCTTAAATTCTATGGCAGGAGTTATTTGGCAGAATTAATCACAGTGCCATATGTGCTGGCTGCTCACATTTTTTTATTATTATTCTGCATTTTTCAAAATTTCGCCTTTTACATTTCAGCCGGATGTTTCCTTTGTGTGCGAGACATTAGTCAGTGACCTCTAACTCTCATCCTGTGATGTACAGTGTCATCAGCCTCCACTACACCGTCCCAGATGACATGAAACACCGCGGGGGACAAAATAGCGATGAATAATTACCTCGTACCTGAAAACATATCTTTGTTCCTCTTTCTACCAGCTTAGGATTATGAAAAAAGGTGCCCGTGGCGATGTTTTTGTTTTGTTAATTCTTGAGCATTGTAATGTGAAATATTCAGTGAGCGCATTAAAAAAAGCATTTTCAATTTTCTTAGAACAACATTTTATTACACTGATTCATACATGTATCGCACAAATAATAATAATAATAATAATAATAATAAATGGATGATGAGTGGCACTACAGAGGTCGTTGATTGAGTTAAAAAAATTATGCAGTTAAGAATTTTCACAAAACATTTTTCAGTTAGGAATTATAAATATTTATATCCTTGAAAAAGGGTGGAAAATAAGAAAACAGACACAAACAAAAGTCAGTGATAGACCACCATATGCATAGACATTGCTAATTACACACACAGGGATGCACAGCAGCACATAAATATATTTAAATGTGAAAAAGTAAAGGATTAAAATGTTAAATATTATTGTTTGCATAAATAGATATACAAATTTTACCTTTCAGTTCATCTAGACTTTACCATTTATTTAATAAAAAAATGCATATAATAGATGTACTGTAGGTTTGTTGTTTGTTTTTAAAACATTCACAAAAATGTTGGTACCTGAATGTTTTCAATGAGCTTCGGGTAGATTTCCACCAATAGCATCTTATCATCTGGTCAGTCCGAAGGCTTACCTGAAATCTGCCAAAGACTTTACTCTCTAGCAGAAATGTAGTGCATATTTAAGCATGCAGTTGGAACCAGGGGTTTCAGGCAGCTGAGGTTTGTTCTCCATCAGGCAAACGCTTCCATCTGTTTGCCTCTCAGGGGTGTGGGAGCATCTTTCTCATTCAAGATGCACTCTTGATGCCTTTATTTTGGCTGTTCCCTCCTCGTCGGCAGGCTGATAGCAGTATTGGCAGCTCTCAGGAAGACTGGCAGCAGGTGTAATCAATACGACCATCCCACGTCAGTGGGAGACAGTCGAAACCCAGAGGCGGCCCATCCATCAGCGCTCGAAACAGGCCTCGGGTCCACCTGGATCATTCTGCACCGCACATACTGCAGACGATGTGCATAAATAAAAAGGTTGTTTTAATTAGGTGTTCCTCCTCTGAAGTTTATTCAATTCTTTTTCCTCCCTAAGTGCCATTAAGAGATACTTAAATAATGCATCGTCTGCTCAATCAAAGGCAGACTCTGGTATCTTCTGTCTGAGGATTTCAAAACATTGCTACTGTCTCTAAAATATTAATACAGCCCCCCTAGCTAATAACAACAACTAGCAGTTTTTCAATGGGGAACCACTGCTTGATTTTTATTTATTCATTTGTTTAAATCAAATCAGGTAGGGCTACTGGGCTTAATGAATATTAATTGTGTGATGACACACAATTTATATTCATGAGGCAGGGTGATGCTTTTAAAAATTATTGTGAAAGTGTTTAGTGTTCAGTTGAATGTAAAATGTGTTTTTAAGCATTCATTAAGTTTGGGTTAAGAGTATTTAGTTAGCAGTATGCATCGGTTATCTGTATCACATGCATATCTGAAAAGGTTTTAGGATTTTACATTTACCAAAACAAGTCCATTTCACATTTTACATTTTGTTTTCTCTGGTCTTGCGATAAAGTGCACTTAATTGCAGTTAATGTACATTTTGCACTTGCCACAATAAAGAAACGGAAAAGAAAAAAAGATAATAAATAATTTATTTGCAGTGTGATGTCGCCAACTACTGGCCTGCAATGCAAGATAAAGCCTTCTTTGTTAAGATACATAATGATTAATGGGGCCATTTTTTATTTTATTTTGGAAAGTCTTTTCAAAGATAACATGGGGCCAATGCTTATTTTTCTGAAAATTAATTTTTCTGCAGACTCTGTGTGTGTGGGTGACACTTTTTAGAGGACAGGTTGTTCACTTTCCCACTGAGTTTAAGGCAAGACACTGCAGGTGAATAGGGTACAAAAATATCATGTGTATTTATCCCCATACTGCACTCAGTGCGGGAGAAATAATTCATTTTTGAGAAAACAGCCCTTAAGGGTGCCATAGAATGAACACCTATGCCTTGGCATGGCTAAATAATAAGAGACAGTACATGGAAACGACATACAGTAGAATTCAAATACCATTGTCAGAGCATAGCTCATTTATATTCACGACAGTTTCAAATATGGTCAAAACATGAATTTTAATTCTAATGTAATAAATAAGCATATACCATTGTTTCTTTCTTTTTTTTTTTTTACTTATCTAAGCAATTTGTACTGTAGGTACTGTACCAGAGAATATTTTAAAATATTGATCAATGATTCAATAGATGGCTGTTCATTCTGCTGTGGCGACCCCTGGGCATATCAGGTATTAAGCCACAGGATAGTGTGTGATAGAGTGATATTGAATAAGTGAGCTTTAAATTTATGGATTGTAAATGGAATCTACAGACACATGTTGAAAAAGTGGGGCCGAAGAACAATATTGTTGTTAATTTTTTTACATTGGACTAAATATATATATAATGAAAGGTGCAAGAAAAAACAAACAAACGAGTAATGTCTTAATAATATAGTGCCCTTTTTTATTTTTAGTACGTATTTGTATACATGAAGTAGTGCTAATGCTTATTTTATGCAGATCATTATTGTTTGTTTGTTGAACCTCTTGTTCGAAGACAGGTTTTTCACTTTCCCACTGAGTTTAAGAATGCAGGAATCGCTGAGCATCTCGGCCACGAGCAGCTGGAGATAGTCACAGTATGTGTCGGCAGATAAGCGGAGCGTGAAGTAAAAGAAGGTGAATTGTGAAATGTTAAAGAGAGCCAGCATTAGTCACCCAGTGCCGATTCTCCATGTAGGGCCACTGCTGGTGCATGTAGAGATAACTGAGTCACGCTTCCCTCCAAGAACTGTCGGCTGGTAGCGTTCATGGCACTGAACGGCGGACATGCTGGAGAGAGGGCATGGTGCCAGGTGGCGCGCTGAGGTGACATTTGTAGTAAGCATTCCCAAACAGCAGCATGGCACCATTACTAGCTGGTTTATGAGTCAGGCGTGCTTCCGCACTGATTCCCCCTGTTGATAATGACCGACACAACCTCACACTTACACCAGGAGCTCAGACCACACAGGGCTTCTTCGCGTCACATGTGGAACTGGGATCATCATCTTCATCTTGAGTGTTTGTTTCGAGATGAGCTACTCAGTTATAGTTTAATAAACCCATTAGTGGTGCTGGGAAATGTATTGGTTTTAATGATGAAAGGAGTTGAAAAGAGAATTGATGAAAAGGCAACCTTGGTTAAACGGCCATGTGTTGGTTAGGTTGAATGGTGAAAGCAGAAATATGCCAAATATTGTATCAGAAGTTTGGAATTTGTAAAGCCCGATCTTATGAGGTAACTATTTTATATATTGTCCGAAAAGAGACATTTTTTTTAAAAATCATATGAAAAATTTCTTTTTTTAAGGGTTGCTCCTAACCCTAAACACACCCCTCATTGGGGATGAGCAAATCATACTAAAATATATGAATAAAATCATACAATTTAATATGATTTAGCCATTAAATAAAAAAGTTACACATTTTTGTGAGATTGCCTTGGGTTTGTATGATTTTATTGTGTATTTGTTTTTTTTGTTTTGAAAGACTTTTCTTTTGGGTTTATTTGATAAAATTGAGGAAAATTAAAATTTCAAATAGCTTTTTTCCCTTTTCATATGTTATATACATAATATAATGGCACACATGCCTAACTTTTTGCAACTGTCACAATTTTCTACATTAAAAAGTGTACATTTTATTATTTTTAGGATTCCTTGATGAACGAAAGGTTTAAAAGAGTAGCCTATTTTTAAATATCTTTAAAATGTGTTTATTTATCAAATATAACAATGTTTCACAAAAAGTAATAATCGCTTTCAATGAATAAATGAGTAAATAAACACACAAAAAAATAATTTTTCACTAATAAACAAATTATACCCACGTACAAAGAGCACATTTAGCCCAGCACACAGCATTGTTTTGAATGTACTGAAGTTCACAGTACTGTTTTGAAGTTTTGTCACAAAATATTCCTTTTTGTATTTTTAGCTTTGCTTTATAAAAAAACAAAAACAAAAAAAAACAGAACAAACTTTATATGTACATACAACTGTGAACACACCCTTAGTCTAACTGTTGGCTGTTGAATCTGTGCAAGCTAGACTTGTTTCCCACAGAAAGATCAACCACAAGTGTATGAAGTGTGCATTTATTTTCATTCTACAACAGTTTTGAAGGCATTTCATCCTCCTAAAAGTTTTAGGCTCTAGCCATCCATTTTATCTCAGGGAAATATTCAACAGCATGAAAAAAAAAGTTGAAAGGAATCGCACCAAAACCAAAACCCCACTACCTTCCGCCAAACCAATTACCATTAAGTCTCTCCAGACGAGGCTGGGAGTGACATCACTAATGCACTGGTGTCATAACAGTGAATTAATGTGGTGCTCCATAAAGTGAGCGCTCCACAGGCTGCCCTGCTGCGACTGCAGTAATCAGTGTTTGTGAGTATGTAGAAAGCAGTTATTAGCTTGAGTAAACAGTGAGCAAGCTGTCCTGATCCCCACTGTGCCCGTAGTGCCACTGGCAGCCTTTTTCGCAAGCCCATCTCAGCCTTTTTCCACCATCTCCGCGCCAGTCCCTCCATCGACAAACCAGACGGATTCTCCTAGGAGAATTCGGTTACAGATGTGCCATCCTACACCATCATTCCCTCCATCCTAATAGATGACTGCCTTCCAATATTCTGTCAGTTTTTCGCCAAGCTGCAAAAGGTCAGTGTTATCCAATCTCCACTTGTGCCCGTCTCCATTTACCATAATCATTCTGAATGTGAGAAATATGAAGGCAGTCTGGCCCGAGACACGCTTCTTTATTCAGCACGCAAGGTGAAGATTTCCTCTCTCTGTTGGCTCAGATTAATAAAAGCAGGGTTTAGAGAGCTCAGGAATGCTAAGTAGCTCCTATTTGTGTTACCTTTCTTTGGACAATCAATAATCGCACAAAAAGCAATGGAAAGCTCAAATCGCTCTGATAACCGTCCGAATGAAATGAGTTCATTACTAATTCCCCTGCCGTTTTTTTGCTGTGTGATATTCAATATTGGAAGGGGGTTTTTTTCCGTTTTTTTTCTCTCATTGTCTTTTGTTCCAAGACGAGTCAAGAGTTCTAAGACAATTAATTAAGTCTGTGACAATAGGGCATTTCATATGTTTCCTCGTAGCATCATGAGGAGATTTGCTGAATTTGATTCGCACGCTCTCTTTCTGCAGACACTTTTCAGACATTTTTCGCTCTCATTTCCATCACAGCTTGTGCCCAGTGTCTTTATGTGCTAATCAAGAAAAATCCTTATACTCGCCCGTTTGCCAAAATTCAGGCTTAAATCCCTTGACTACAGTGGCACAGGCTGTAATTTCGGAGGTGTTGGTTGCCAGAGACCGCTAAAAGGAGACTTGGGTTGTTTGCTGTGCTGCTTCATGATTATTTTTTTCTCTGTCATTTTTCTTTCTGCAGTCATTGTTTTGCATAATCACTAAGGATTGTTTTCGCTGACAGAGAATGACCTGCTAACAATTAGATTGGCTTAGTGTAATCGCAGCCAAAAAATGTACTGTTGCGATTATAAAAGATGGTGTGTGAACCGTAGGTCAGTCTTTCTTCCAAGAGAAAAGCTCATGGGATACAGAAGGGGTGTTAATTGTGAAGTCAGACAGTTTGGAGCTCACACTTTCACTTAGTTTGATTCTCGAACTCGTTGCGGTGTTAATTAAGATCAGTGACAGATGGACAATCGCATGTTGGAATCAATGACTATTTAGTGTTATGTAGGTGACTAGAATTAAAGAAATAGTTCACAACAAAATTGAAATTCTGTCTTTGTTTGCTCACCTTTCCATTCTATAAAATGTGTTTGAGTTTCTTTCTTTATGTTTCTTTATGTTAGAAACTGGGAAACTATTAACTTGGGAATTTTGTTCCTACATTGCGTATCAATGGCTACCAGCTTCCAACATTATTCAAATTATCTACTTTTGTGTTCAATAGAAAAAAAAACTCAAAGGTCTGGGACTATTTTGGGAATGAATAAGTGGTGGGCAAATTGTCATTAATAGATGAGCTATGGTATCTCTGCCTATCTGTTATGCTTTTACTTCAGTGAATAGTTAATATGTTTGTGGTTTAAATTTTTTTTTTTTTTTTGTATGTTACTGAGGTTATTGTGAATGATTTATCTGTATGCAAAAGGCAGGCTTCTCTCTAGTGATGTTTGCTGATGTTGTTCCGTCGTTTAATATACTTAAACTCTGCAAAATACATGTATTTAATGTGCAACATCCATAGCTCAAAATTCAGTCAGCAACTGATAGATAGAGCCATGCCCCCTGTCTCTGTTCATTTCTTTCCTGAAAATCTATTAGACTCTGATGTATGCATATTACAAAAGAGCATATCTATTTCCACAAACATAGACATATTTTTAAACATACTTTCAGTCATGGCTTTGAGGACAAATTGAAACCCTAAAACATAGACAGACAGACAGACAGACAGACAGACAGACAGACAGACAGACAGACAGACAGACAGAGACAGACAGACAGACAGACAGACAGACAGACAGACAGACAGACAGACAGTAAAAAATGCAGGGTTCCACAAAATTAATTTATGTTCTAGCAACACAAAATGATTAAGTTAAAGTAAAAATGGTAAGTGTATTAAACATAATACAATTAAGTTGTCCCAAAAAATGGTTGTTGGTGTTGTTTCAGCTAATTTTAAGCAAGCAGCAAAACATTTACATTTTTGAGTATAGACAGACAGACAGACAGACAGACAGAACCTCAAGGTTTAAAAGCATTAGTTGGAGAAAGAATCTGAATTTCAAGTACATCTTTTCCTTTTCATGCTTCATTTTACCTTACTATGTGTTCAAGCTCTCTGCATGCTGTATTGCACAACGCACGAATAACAGTAATTTGGCATGACTGGTATTTTGCATTCGCTGAATATGTATAATGAATGTTAATACAGTTAAAATCCTGTCAGAAGATGTTACCAATTACGGTAATTATATGCACATGGCACTCATTAAATAATATGAAACACAAGGCACAACCGAAGCATGAATTAGAAGCACACTCAATACCTTTAGATTTGGCCCATAAAATAAATTAAAAAATGAACAGCCTTTTCAAGTGAGATTCTGTAATTTTCATAATTACGTCGCAGGCACTTTCAGCAGGCCCGCACGTGTAAATATTGTCTCTCAGCCTCTCAGTCTCCCCATCTCATGCAACACATGGGAAAGAGCAGATGTTTGTGATTGATTGAATACTCGAATGATCGTTTAGAGTCAAACACCGGCAGCCAGAGATTTAATCGCTTAATAAAGTGAATTCTGTCAGTCACACTGGCACCAGCATACACAAATAAACGTGTCACCGCTGACACATGCAGCGTGTGCCATATTTATAGCTTGATTTATGCTTAAATGTGTCAGTGCTCATGACATGGACATTTCAGATTCAACTCTAAATTTGTCACATGCACCCAAACCCTCAGCTTAAAACATACACACACAACAGCACTTCCATTATTCACACAGTGTCCAAAACCCATTCTCACAAGCTTTGGCACAAGTACATCACCTGTCAGGCTATATCGATTTAGCAAGTGACTCAGCCAAAATATATAAATATATATATAGAAAAAAAAACAGAGACATTGGTAGGTTTAAGCACTGCTGCCTGCCTCATAGTGCTCCTACTAACTCCTAAATGTGGCAAAGCCATTTGCTCAGCTTATAAAATGCTTGACTGCCTCTATCCTCCTCCCTTTTACTTTAGCGAACATATTGGAAGCCACAGTGCGTGTAAACCGTTAAATGCAGGAAGCTTGGAGCATGTCTGTGCATGTCAGGAACCAGAAGGGCAAACTTAATTTTATTGCACAAAAGCTTGTTTTTTTTTTTTCTCTCCCCCTCATCTTACAATGTACAGTATGTGTTTCCACAACCGTCTACGTTTCTATTATAGCTGTCAAAGATTTATGGTATGTTACCTTGAGCTGACTCGAGTCCTTTATTTTATCCACGACAGCTTGCAGTCAGGGCAGTAAAATTGATTCGGCGCTCTCTCTTACAAGAGCGGGTATTGAATTGGCCGCGGCGGAAATGTTTAATATAACGCTTGAGAAAATTAAGGATGTGGTCAGTAAACTAACGGCAGCTCAAGAGGGAAAAAAATACATAAATTCGGAGCACAAACCATCTGTGATGAATTATTACAAGAATTAATCATCGCATTATAGCTGTCAAGTGTTTGTCATTTACATGTACTGGAATCCTCAGTGTTTTATGCTGGCTGTAACAGATGTTGTCAGTAGTCATGAGAGATAATAACAATTTGTGATGGTTATGATAGTGCTGTCATACGGCTGACCTTTGGTCAGTGTTATGTGAGATGTCACAACACAGCTTGATATCGCATCCATCAAACTCGTGGTATACAGTAGAGCTCTGTGAATATCCAAGATTGGGCCATTTTATGAATCTAAAAGCATGTCTTTATAAAATTATAATGTATTATTAGTAATGTTTTGGCTCTTTTTTTGTTCCACATAAAAAAGCAGTGGCTGAACTAGCAAAGATATTATTATCTGAATTGTTGTGCTCTTTGATTAATTCTATAAACTAAATAACAGTTGAAATCAATATGCCATTGGTTTCTAGTACCCTTCACATTTTGCTTACTTCACTGGTTTCTTGTACAGGCTGGTCTTTGCTTTGATTGTATTTGACACATTTGTTTAACAGCTTTATTGACATTTGAGAGCATTTGCTGTTCTTGGGTGTTTCGCAAATCCAGTGGAGGAAAATCTGATGATGCTTTTGATGAAACAGGTTTACAAAATTAAATCACTGCTTGGATTTCATGTTCCAAGTGGTGTCTATAAAAAAAAGAAAGACATTTTGCTTTTAAAGTGTGGGCGCTAAATGTTAGTGGTTAGCCAGAAACATATTTAAGATAAGGTTTAAAAAACATGTTTTGAGATTTCATTGTCCAGTACCTAGATATGTAACAGAAGAAAGTCAATTTTGTAAGCAAAAATAATTTTATATTTTGTTACAAAAGTATAGCAAGTTTTTTCTCACCATTTATATGATATGAAACAGTATTTATATTTGTTTAACTTTTTTTCTATATCCTATTACGTAGTTAGGAATATATGCAAAATCTAAAATTATTATTAGTATTTAGATGTAAAACACATATTTGTCAAAAGTGGAAAAGAGGTTAATGCTACTTACATTAAGTAATGCTATTTCATAAGAATGCTGGGTTACACTTTATAGGTGACTTTATTACTGTGTAACTATTTGTTTAGCTACTAAGCTATATTTATTAATTGTGTGTTCTTCTATTTAGTTACAGTTAGTTAGCTAGCTAGTAGCTGCATATACTCTATGCATACTTATGTGTAATTACATTCAATGAATGAAAGGAACTCAATTTGGTCAAATTTAAACATTGACTGTGGAATATATGAATATATGAAGTATTTCAAGGGGCCCTAACAGTTTTATTTTTGTTAAAACTTTTAAGAAATTTCGTTTGAAATGTAATAATTTCAGTGAATTAGACATGTTTTAACTTATTTATTATTATTGCCGAATGTAACCATTACAACACGGAAACTTTGTGTTTGATGTAAAATTTTGACTTTTGTTGACAATATTACTACTTTAAACCAATGCATAGTAATATAATGCAGTAATACGTTACAGCTCTTCAAGTACAAATCTGCTTGTCTGCAGTATCCCAGAGTCCTTTTGTCCTTTTGGCCTGTAAAGGGGTTTGTGAGCGCTGTAGCTCTTGTCAATGTCAGATTATTTACAGTGTGCCGGGGGAAGCCCTGCCTCACTTTGCTAAACGTATGTCTTTCAAGTCTTTCCTCTGCACCACTGTGCTCGAAATCAAATGAGCTCTGTTTTCTTTCGTCTGCACATCTCCTGAGAGACATTTCGTTTCAAGGTTCAGAGAAATCGCACAGTTTAGTCGGGGTTTGAGGGCATTGTTTACTGCCTTCACAGCAGTCCTCAGAAATACTCCTGATAACTTATGATACAATAGGCTTTTTGTTGTTGCTGTTGTTGTTTAGTTTCGTGCTTCACTTCGCTCCGGCTGTGCTTTACTTTTGCCATGTCTTTTCTTTTTGTCAAGTATGCCAGAGCAAGATGCTACCAATACAAAATGCATTATAGGAGCGATGTCTAATTACAGAAAAAAAAATAATAATGCAAGAAAACAGTAATGATTAACTTTCAGGTGATTTACTAAAAAGGCATCTATCAAATACTGCAAAGCTGATCTTCCTTATACACAAGTAGGGTGTAGGGCCCCCAAACTGCCAAATAAGGGCCCTCATTATTAAAAGAAGAAATATACACAGGTTTTTTTTTTTTTTGCATTTATTTATTCATTTATTCATTTTCTTTGACTTAGTCCCTTATTTATCAGGGTTCACTATAGCGGAATGAATCGCCAACAATTCCAGCATATGTTTTATGCAGTGGATGCCCTTCCAGCCACAACCCAGCATTGGGAAACACACATACACTCTCTCGTTCACTTTATGGAGCAAACCCACGCCAATAGGGGAGAGCAGGCAAACTCCACACAGAAATGCCAACTGGCCCAGCCGGGACTCCAACCAGCAACCTTCTTGCTGTGAGGCGACAGTGCTAACCACTGAGCCATCGTGCCGCCCACAGGTTTTTTTGTTTTTGTTTTTAAGATATATTTTAATTTATTCATTTTTGGGCTTCCAATGATTAAGAAAACACTTTAATAGGATTATAAAAACATCCATGTTCTGTTCCTATACTTTAAAAGCATGCGCTGTCATCCTTTCATGTGCATTTTACATTACATTCATTCATTAATTCAAAGCAACTTACAACTGAGGAAATTCTTTAAATCATCATGGCAGCAGTATATAAATGCTATGACAAGTCTGTGTTTTGTTGTTGTTGTTGTTGTATTCAAGCTAATTCACCTGTAAATAATGATATGACAAAGTAATGATTTTTTTATGTTACTTTATTTTACTAAGTTAATCATGTTTCAAATATTTATTTTAGTTACTTGATGTTTAACTTACTATTTTTTTGTCAGTTTGACTTTTATATATGACTCGAAAATGTAATTTGATTCAATTAAACAATTTAAAGCAGTAAGATGTTTTTACAGTCTGTGGAGCACACTCATAATTGCACAATGTTTTATTTTAAGAAGTATGGGGTGCTTATAAGGTGTCTGGTGCATATGGAGAAAAAATAGCATGTTGCCTACAGGTGGTTTGTCAAGCCCATTTACCTATGTGAGACATGCTAAACACTTAGAAAACACTAACTAACTAAACTAAACACTGAGCAATTGGTCTTAAAGAGATGCTGTCATTCAATATTAATCAATTATAAATGAGATTATGACAAGAAAATGAGAGAATCGTTCACTGAATAACTATAGTACATTAAAAATCATCAATGTATATTTAATTCAAACTGTTAAGAAAAAGCGTGGCTTGATTATTTTTTTAAGGGTTTTATTCTTATTGTTTATATGCATGTTTATAGTATTTATTATATGTGGAATATTATTGTAAGATTTTTATTTTATTTTATTTTTTCAAATTTTCTCAAAAATGCTTGATCGGCCCTAATACTGATTATTGAGACATTCCTAATGTTTCTTTAATTAAACTCCATCTTTCAGATGAGACGTTAAACCGAGGTCCTGACTCTCTGTGGTCATTAAAAATCCCATGGCTCTTGTGTGTCCTGGCCAAATTCCCTCCATCAGCCCTTACCATTCATGGCCTCCCAATCATCGCCATTCATTGAATTGACACCATCACTGTCTCTCCACTCCACCTATAGCTGGTGTGCGGTAAACACACTGGTTCTGTTGTCCTGTGGCTGCCGTGCACCATCCAAGTGGATGCTGCACACTGGTGGTGATGTGGAGAGACCCCCCTCATGATTGTGAAGCTCATTGGGTGTATGGTCATACACGATAAATGTGCTATATAAATACACATTACAATACATTATATTAAGCTCTAAAATAAAAGTTTATGTTGCCACTGTAATTTCTCTATATAAACAATGATCTATGAAAAATTATGTGAATACTACTTTAGATGAAGGTACACCCAGCAGTCCTCAAACACACTACAATAAATTTGTAATAACTTTTGTTGTCGTTGTTGTTGTTGTTACTGTTGTTGTTCAGTGTCTTGATTCTCCTGTCCTTTACTTATGCACATCTTGTCTTTTTGTCAAGTATGGTTCTTTTTTGTCAAGTATGTTTTTTTTTGTATGTTTTTTTCCCCAAGTATGCTTCTTTTTTGTCAAGTATGTTTTTTGGTTGCTTTTTTTGGTGGGTCATGTGCCTAAGGTGTTGTCTTTGATAGTGATCTTTGAAGGCCAGCGATAACCTTTCAGCATGCTTCTCCATGTCTTGATGAAAAGCGTTGCGGCGCTGTGGAGTGGAGAGGGATGAAAGTGCTCCTCATGCCCTTCCACTGACATTATCTCAAGTGAGACACAATGAGTGGACGAGCACGGGGTGCGCAATGAACATCTCAGAAAAACTGCAGATAACATTGATCAAGGAGACAACACGGACCCGGAGAGGGGGCTGTTCATCATTAGCCCTCAGCAGTGGCGAATTGTGTTTGAACACACCGAGATCAGCTTAATGGTGCTGGAAGTATTGCAGACTCGTCCTTTTGGAATATTATTGGTGTAGTTTTAGCATTTGCATCATTACAAGCTGGTCTTTACTTTAAAATGTGTTTGGCTTGACATTCTTTCAAATAAATGGTATCTGATTTGACATTGTGCTACTATACAGTACATTGTTAGTACCAATTTTGCTGTCAATTACTTATGTCTAGTGGAAGTGTATTATTCATTCATTTATTTTCATTTCAGCTTAGTCCCTGACTTAGTCCCGCCAACTTATCCAGCATATGTTTTACGCAGCGGATGCCCTTCCAGCTGCAACCCATCTCTGGGAAACATCCATACACACCCATTCACACTCATACACTACGGACAATTTAGCTTACCCAATTCACTTGTACCGCATGTCTTTGGACTTGTGGGGAAAACCGGAGCACCCGGAGGAAACCCACACCAACACGGGGAGAACATGCAAACTCCACACAGAAACGCCAACTGACCCAGCCGAGGCTCGAACCAATGACCTTCTTGTTGTGAGGCGAACGTGCTATCCACTGCGCCACTGTGAGGCCCCGGAAGTGTATTATGTTGCTTTTAAATTATCTTGTAAGCAAAGTACTACTAATAAAAAAAATAAGGGTAGTAAATATATTCTACATATTTTATTTTATTTTTTTTTGTTTTGTTGTTTTTTGTTGATACTACTAAAACTAGTAAGATAAATATAACACAGAATAATGTGATACATATACAGTACAGTAATATAATACACACATTTGCAATCATTGTGATTTTAAAATGCCTTCTTATAAGTTATCATAAGCTCACCAAGGCTGCTTTAATCTAATAAAAAATGCAGTTTCTTTAATATTGATGGGTCATTATTTAGCTTTGAAAATGTTGCAAAATGTAATTTATTCTTCATATGTCAAAGGTGAATTTTCTGCTTCACTAGCCCAGTCTTTGGTTTCACGTGATCTTTCAGATATCAACCTGATATGCTTATTTGTTGCTTATTATTAATAATGGTTATGTAATGAATATTAATATTACTATTAATATCTTCTCTGCAACTTTTGAGTAATTAAATATGTCCTTGTTTTATAGAAGCATTCACTAATTGTATGAGTTAAAAGTATTGTTTTTGATTGATTGACAAATTGATAGACAAACAAACAAACAAACAAACAAACAAACAGCAATACATTACTTTTAGGCGATTTAAGTGATACTACAAAAGTATTATTGAGATCGATGACTGTCATTTTTGTGGCTTAATTTTTGTGCTCGCTCATGTCAGAATGGCCTCCATGTCCTTTGACAGCTCAAACAGCTTAATGAATAAGTAAAAAGCACCATGCATGGTTTACTTTTGCTCTGTGCCGGAATTATAAGAGGGAGAGCTGGGAGAGGTCGAGCGCAAATTCATGTCTCAAAAGTATGAGTTAAAAGTATCGTTTTTGATTGATTCACAAATTGATAGATAAACAAACAAACAAACAACAATACATTACTTTTAGGTGATTTGCTACAAAAGTATTATTGAGATCGGCTCAGGACATCTCTAATTAGTTTAGGTTTATTTGTACTTTATACTAGGCTACCAGATTATGCCTAATGACATTTCAGTTATGACTGTATGTTATCATAAACTAATGTATAATAGTAGCACTTTAAATTAGAGAGCACATTTTGATTAGGAACTATGACATATGTGTTCCCAAATATGGCGGGTTATTTTGTTTTATCTATTTTTTTTATATCTTTAAAATGGTACTAAACGTTTTAGTCTGTTATGTCATACATTGAAAGACTTTGCACAGATTATGTGTGGGTATGTGATTCTGTGACTCCAGTCCCAGGTTAAAATGTGTACATTATGTGTTACATTTATCTTTTAAAACTGTGGCATTTTAAAGTATGCATTATATTTATTTGTTTGTTTCATTTTTAGATTTAGAACTATTCTATATAAACACGTGTGTCTGTGCATAATTTAAATGCAGCGTTTCTTGACAAACCCTTAAACACACACCTCAGATCCTCCATGTTTCCGTTCCAGTAGCTCTGCTCTTCTCTGGCCGTGATCTTTTGTTCAGAATCTCTCTCTCCTCTTAGTGTCTTCTCACCCGGGGCGTATTGCTTACATGATGGAGCACAATGTCTCCATAAAGCCGCAGCTGGATTCACTCTTTTCGATGTGCTCGCTCATGTCAGAACGGCCTCCATGTCCTTTAACAGCTCAAACAGCTTAATGAATAAGTAAAAAGCACCATGCATGGTTTACCTTTGCTCCGTGCAGGAATTATAAGAGGGAGAGCTGGGAGAGGTCGAGCGTGAATTCATGTCTCGTCTCAGAGAGATATGTTTGCTCTGAGACACTCCTGAAGTCATCGCGGTAATGGCTTGTTAAGATTCTGCCACGCTTTGTCCAGCAGGTCTGTCTTTGCTTCATGGATTAGCAGTGAATTTAAATGTCACTTTTGGCAGGGGAGTAATCTGAAACCAGCAGTGACTGCGGAGAAAATACTGGTGGTGTTGACTGGTTAGGAATAGGAATGAAATTAGTTATATGGTATAGCTAATCTATTATCAAACGTGTTGTATGTTACAGGTAGATTTTTGTTCTGTGTTTTGAATTTCATTCATTTTCTTTTCGGCTTAGTCTCTTTATTAACCAGGGACTTTATTAGCCACAGAGGAATGAACCACCAACTTATCCAGCATATGTTTTACGCAGCGGATGCCCTACCATCACTGGGAAACACCTATACACTCTCATTCACACACATACACTGCGGACAATTTAGCTTACCCAATTCACCTATATCGCATGTATTTGGACTTGTGGGGGAAACCCACGCCAACACGGGGATTTTGAATTTGTTTATTAGACTTTTTTGTTATTTATTTATTTAGCTGTGCATTTTGTTGTATTATTATGCACACTACAACATGTGTTTCTTTATGTGCTTTGCTTTGCTTTTATGTTTTGCTTGTGTTTATTTAGCTTTTTGATATTTCTTTTTGTTTTACAATTATGTGTTTTGCTTGATTTTCGTTTTGTCTGGTTGGTTTTTGTTTATTTGTATGTTTTGTCTGCTTTTTATTAAATTAAATAATGTTACAGTAAGTGGAGATAATGTTTTACTTCACATCATTATTTTTTTGGTTCTGTTTGCATTTAGCACTTTTTGGTCTGAAAAAAAATGCATTGATCTGTTGTTTGTTTTTTTGCTGTTGTTTCACATTTTTTCACTACTTTTGTTTAACCAAATACTTGTCACCAAGTATTTGCTTTTTTTTGGGGGTGGACGGGGGAAATCTTACTTCGTTTCAGTCATTCGTGTGTGTGTGTGTGTGTGTGTGTGTGTGTGTGTGTGTGTGTGGGGTGGGGTGGGGGGGGTGTATACACATTGCATTCCTTACATTATGACAAGTATAGCAATACCAGTCAAATGTGACCTTGTGGGGACTTCTTTTTGGTCCCCATGAGGATAACCTCACACAAAATAAAGTATTTTAAATGTAAAAATGCAGATTGTTTTCTGTGAGGGTTGGGTTTAGGAGTATGTTTGGGGTAGGGGGATAGAATAAGCAGTTTGTACAGTATTTGTGTGCATGCATCATTGCACTGCATAGCTCACTTTTTAAGTGCTGCACTAAGTAAAATAATTTTTTAACTTTTAAAGATGTCTTTAGGCTGTACAGTTCAAGCTTGAATAGCAGAAACAATACCCATTAAATAATTTACACCTAAAGCTGGGGGAATGAAAAATTGTGCAATATATATTTTTAACATGTTTTTATTTGAATGTTTAATGTTTTTTTAATGTTTATATATTTAATCCAAAGAAATGAACAAAGTAAAACAGTGGCACCGAAAAACGTGAGAGAAGACGAGAGAAATGCATCGAGCCTTACAAATAGTGTGTGGCTTGCAGTTTCCTCAAATAATTATGGCGTGATGT
The DNA here is from genome assembly GCA_903798125.1 of Danio choprae. Lineage (NCBI taxonomy): Eukaryota > Metazoa > Chordata > Actinopteri > Cypriniformes > Danionidae > Danio > Danio choprae. The sequence continues at coordinate 3,544,221 of CAIGQW010000272.1, forward strand.
AGAGGAAACCCTTGACATCTGTAAGATTTCATTATCAGCTTTTCCGAGATGAAAATGGAATTACTCGTCACCTCTAAAACTGCTCACCTGTGTCGGTAATTTGATGAGTTTCACTGGAGTTGCATTTGCAGGCTGAGGCTCAGTGTAATGTGAAGGGGAGTTTGTGCTCCGTCAAAACTTCATCAGTACAAGGTGAGCAAGACAATATGGTAAGACAGATTGTGCAGACACCTCTCACCAGGCCTCGTCACATCTCGTTTACGGCACAGCGGTGCTGCTTCAGTCGCGAGGACAAAGTGTCGATGTGGGTGTTCAGGAGACTTTCAGTGCTGAGCTTCAAAAACGGGCCGGCAAAAGCACATATCGTTTCAAAATCCACTAGGTGACTAATCACTCCGAAAGATCCGTTCCTTCCCCTTCATATGAAAACTTCCCCTTCACTGAAAAATATATCCATTGGGTTTACTTTTTTTTTTAAGGTAAGTGTTTGCAAACAATTTATTTGAGCTGAATTTAAACAAACAAATTAAGTTGAACATTACTACATTTAATTTGTTTAAATTCAGCCCAAATAAATGGTCTGTAACAATCTTGCAAAACTCTTTTTTTTTTCAGTGTTTGAATGAAACCCAAAAAATACTTCAGAGAAAAATGGTGGAATAACCCTATAAATGAATTGGTAAATTAAATTGGTTATTTTGACCAACTGTGAAGACTATACATGAAGACTCAAACATATACTCAGTTTAGATTTTTACTCAGAGTAAAAATGAATCGTGACGTGAAATACATTTAATCGACTTATTGTATTATTAGTGTATTATTTAAATTATAATATTTATTTAGTGTATATTCACTAAACACAAACAACAAACAAACAGAAAAGCAAAACACTACAAGGCTAAATAGGTACACAAACACAAACAAATAAACATTATATATTTTTATAAATAAATTATATTTATTTAAATGATGTAAGCACACATGAGATCAGATCAGTGGCCTGTTTCTGCAATAATTTTAACTTGTTTGTAGTTTTACTGTTTTTTAAATAAAGTGTTCGTAAAGAGACTTCTGGTTTTACATTAGTGGCCTGTTTAAACTTTTTATTCATAAATTTGCAATGACAGAAAAATAAATAGTGTTATTATCAGTTTTACTGTATTGTGATTGCACATGCTCTTGTTTTCAGAAACAGCTGGATCGAGTGCAGTGCTTTAAATGCCACACCATTTTTAACTTGAGATCTTAAATGTAATACTTAATAGCAATGCAAAACATGACACAACAACCAAAGGCATCTGTCTGTAGAACCTGGTTGTAAAAATAAATAAATAATAACACATGTTTTTTCCCAAGAATTCCACCACGCAACTGTCTAATAACTAAACCGGCAAGCTGTTCACATGTAATTTATGTATATGTACTGTATTTATGCTACAGTTTTTTTTTTTTGTTGAATGGATGAGAACCTCTTCCAGCCATTCAGTATTTTAGATATATTTTCAAGATTCTAGATGCTATTTGTTTTTACAATACTCTTTATACTAAGGGCTATTAAATGATAAGCATGAGCTGTGAATTAATTATTTATTAATATTATTTTAATAATAATAATAATAATAATAATAATAATAATAATAATAATAATAATAATAATAATAATAATAATATTATCCGGTGGGGGAAACCGGATCACCCGGAGGAAACCCACGCGAACACGGGGAGAACATGCAAGCTCCATACAGAAACGCCAACTGACCCAGCCGGGGCTCGAACCAGCGACATTCTTGCTGTGAGGCGATTGTGTTACCCCCCATTATTATTATTATTATTATTATTATTATTATTATTATTATTATTATTATGGGCCTCACGGTGGCGCAGTGGATAGCACGTTCGCCTCACAGGAAGAAGGTCGCTGGTTCGAGCCTCAGCTGGGTCAGTTGGCATTTCTGTGTGGAGTTTGCATGTTCTCCCCGTGTTGGCGTGGGTTTTCTCCGGGTGATCCGGTTTCCCCCACAAGTCCAAAGACATGCAGTATATGTGAATTGGGTAAGCTAAATTGTCCGTAGTGTATGAGTGTGAATGGGTGTGTATGGATGTTTCCCAGAGATGGGTTGCAGCTGGAAGGGCATCCGCTGCATAAAACATATGCTGGATAAGTTGGCGGTTCGTTCCGCTGTGGCGACCCCAGATTAATAAAGGGACTAAGCCGAAATGAAAATGAATGAATGAATTATTATTATTATTATTATTATTATTATTATTATTATTATTATTATTAATATTAAATTAATTATTTATTTATTTATTTATTTATTTATTTATTTATTTATTTATTTATTTATTTATTTACTTACTTACTTGTTTGTACACTTAGAAAATGAAACTGTTGTATAAAATTTTTTTTACCCTTTCCCACCCAATAACATGATTTAACTTCAATAATAGGGGAATAACAAAAATAGTGGAATACCTCTGTAAATGAAAATATTTAAAAATATAAATTAGTTATTATGACCAACTGTGAAGAAAACTAATTTTGCTCAAACACATACTCAATACATACAGATACTTTGGTTTATTTATTATTTTTTTACATAGCTGTATGTATTCCGTCATTTCATCTATAGTCTGGACTGCATTTTGCCCTCAGCCATTGATTCAACAAGTTGCTGGAAACATTTCTAGACATGATAACATCACACAGTTGCTGCAGATTTGTCAGCTGTACATCCATGATGAGAATTCCCCAGGTTATCACATTCCTGTGACATGGTGCTCGGGTAGGCTGTAGCATTTAAAGATGTTCATTTGGTACAGAGGGACCCAGAGTGTGTCAAGAAAATATATCAGCATTGTCAGCAGCGATAGCATAGTGGGTAGTGTGCCATACTGTATACGTGACATTATAGAGCAACTGCTATAGCGCAAATACTCTGTGGGCATCCCACGTTCATATCCCGACTCATGAACATTTCCTGATCTTGTCCCTAATATATACTGACCTATCATAATAAAAAAAAAAAAAAATGAAATGCAAAGAAAAAGGCAGAATGGATTCATACTTTCATGTTATTTTTCACCAAATTCTCACCAGAAATCAAGACTCTTTAGAGCAAAAAATTTTTTTTTCCAAATCTTACAGTTTTTTTTTTTTTTCAGGTTTTGGTAAAATACTGTGAATTGTAGCTTCAGTTTAATTTTCTTATAGCTGAGAGGACCCTGGAGTGTCACTGGTGGGTTCTTTTTCTGCTGTTGTAGATCATCTGTTTTAAGGTTTGATCAGTTGTGTCTTCAAAGATGCTCTTCTGCAGATAAGTTTAACACTTGTTTGAGTTACTGTTGTCTTTCTATAAGCTGAACTGATCTGGCCACACATATCTGATTTCTCCAAGTAGGACATGTTCCTGGATTAACATCTATTTTGATCCTGGAACTACATTCTAATCAGCCAATCAGAATTAAGAGATGCGTTTATCGTTTATGTTAAATTAAGGCTTACGGTTAGGTAAATGCACTTCTACATGATTGTTATTCAACTATTATTCCCCTCTGGTTTTGGGAATAATTTACAGTTATGGTTGGGTTTAGGGGTAGGGAATAAGTATGGATTACATTTGGATTACAACATCAACAATACATTTTCACCAAGAGAACTGCTACTGTCTGCCAGTATGTCCCACCCATGTGCCATGTTCAAAGTCACTTAAATCACCTTTCTTATACTTTAGCTTTACAATGATTAGCTTCGATCCCACCAAACATATTTGTGTGTTTAAATGACATCTAACAGATGTCTATACATAATCTCTTGGCTAAAATAAGGCTAAATTAGGCTGTTAGGAAAAATCTAAAATCTAATAGACATCAAACAATAGAGTTAAAATAGACGAGTAATCAAATAGACAGAATTAATTACTACATGTAACCCTTGGCTATAAGATATTGGAATAAAACCTGACTTTGCCACTTAGGTTATTACCCAGGAACATATAAAGATACACTTGTTTGCTTAACACAAAAGTTACAACAATATGAAGGACCCTGCTGGTTCGTTTTTGATTCAAGACAGAGACGCGACTTACAAAAAGATACACATTTATTAATTCACAACATGGTATACTCAATATAAAAAATAAACTATCTTAAAATGCTCTCATCACAATTAAATACCCACAGTCACAAAGAGTCCGTAATAAATGACACCAGAATATGGGGGACACTCCACACAGCAAATCAGTGTACAAAAATGATAAATAAAACCCATACAAAATCAACACAAACTCCCCTTCAATTCAGCATCAACATTGCAGCTCATATTGTGCACAGACCACAGTACTTTCACAGGAAACAAACTGAACAAAATCACATAAAAGATAAGTTCACAATGCAGCGTAATGATCAAATTAAATATCTATAGATGTTAGATCAGGATAAAAATGGTGACAGCAACGCCGCCAGCTGTGCACAACAATAGTGACACCGTAACATTTAATGAAATGCCCACGATGAATAAACACAGCCAAGGACAGCAGTAGATGAGACAAATTTATACAGCAGCCACAAATATGGGAAATGAAACAACAGCTAGCACCTTCAGGCCGCACCTAAAAATGCTAATATAGGACAAATGAAAGATTAAAAAAATTAACTCTTCTTTAAAACCCACTGACAGACTTCTTACCTCCTAGGTGAATTTCATAGGCTAGAGCAGACTTTGCGAACAGCACTCGTCACTTCACGCACACACTTTCCTAATGATACAAGGCATTCTTTAGACTATCACTTAAAACTAACAAAAATAAAATGACTAAAAGTGGACAACTCACCCGGAGAAGGCAAACAAAGGATTAAAGAGAACGGTCTCCGACCACAGAGGCTTCACATGCACTCAAGAAGTCGCACGCAATGCTCACATAGACGCCTTTTAAAATGATGAATATCCACACGCTCCCAGTAATGAGCTGCACAGGTGTACGCAATAGAACTACGTGCCTACGCCAATAGGTGTGCCCTGCCCTTAGTGTGTTACCACGAGATTCTAAAAATAAAACCTGTTACGTACACATGTGAAGTCTGTCTAATCTGTCTATTTGATGACTAGTCTTTTTTTTGGTCTATTCTAATCTTTTTTGTGACATCTACGACATCTTTTTTTCATCAAGAAGCTGAATTGATGCATTTCTTTGAAATGGTCTGATTTGTTAGTTTACATGGTAGGCTGCAGAAGTGCTTGGCTACCAATTGCCAACATTTATATTTTTATTCGTCATGGTAGTCCCGTGATGACACATCATGCAAGTGTACTGTTGCCAAAGCTCCACCAAGCTTTCTTCCATTTCATGAAAGCAGTCCTCTCCCTTTGCTTTTACCATTTAAAAGCTGTGCGTGGAAGAGATTATGTGCTCCTATTGGTCAATGTCCCCCAGGTGATGGAACTTGTCATCTAGGACTGGAGAAAAGACATGGCATTAGTTGTCATGCATAATGGCACACTTCACAAGATGAAACAATTTAATCTTGCGTCCTGACAGTCATTTACAATTCACAAATCCCCACAACAACACCAAGCAAATCATGCCGAAATCTGGATTTTCTTAAATTTGATTTTCACTGACAGCCCAAATTTCACCCATGCCAGATGTTTGAACATCTATTAAACATCTTTTAAACATAAAATTGCTTGGTGGTATGTGATTGGTCGATGAGATATTTGCATTTACAAACAGCAGAACAATTGTACCTATTAAAGTGTCCAGTGTTTGACAAGTCAAACTCACGACCATCAACCATCCTACACATCACTCAAATGCCAACAATGTTTTATCAGGCAAATTTGTCATTGTAAGGAGTGGCATATCTCGACTTGGGTTAACATAAGGCTGATTGTTAGGGTGTGAGCACTCAGATAACGATGCCATGAGTAATGAGAGCAGGTTTGATGAGACGCCGTTGCTCCAATAGCAACCTCCAGGGCACACACACAAACACACACACACACACACACACACACACACACACACACACACACACATGCTTCTTACTGCATCTGCTCTGAATACAAAAATAGACATACAAATTCTTGATGCAAATATTTTAGGAACTGATTTTTTTGGGAAGACGGTCGACAGATGCTTTTTAGAACTAGTTCATAGGAGCATTTTGGAAAATGTTCTGCGACACCTGCGTGTTATATTACTGTGATTTGGTGTTGCACGATCCGGCTAAACAGTTGCCATGCTCTGTTCATTCTCAGCTGGATTGCAGAGCACTTTGTGATTTGCACAAGTGTCTGCGGTAATGGCTGTCCCTCCCAGCCTGCTCCCAGCAGATGGCTGTGATTGGCATGACAAACACAACAGGGCTCTGGCTCTCAATTACTGCTTAAACCTAGTTTCACTGCGAGCCTGGCACATCCATGAACCTCTCTGTCAATCTAGTATGGTTAGAAGTGTTAAGACATTTGATTAGGCTAATTGATTTTTTTCAATTGATAAATGAATCATAAGGCATTCAGATATGTTGATCTGGAGCTACTTTATATTAGCAGGTATTGTTGTTTATTTGTTAATATTTGATGTCATTGTCATTTTTGAACATTTCAAGCGGCTTTGTGTATTTGTGGAAAGCATATATACTTTGAAGTTCAACAGAACAGCATTTATTTTAATACATATTTAACATTGTACACGTCTTTACTCTCACTTACATACAACTGAATGCATTTCTGCCAAATATGTATTTATATTGATTTATTCATTCATTTTCTTTTCGGCTTAGTCCCTTTATTAATCTGGGGTCGCCACAGCGGAATGAACCACCAACTTATCCAGCATATGTTTTACGCAGCGGATGCCCTTTCACCTGCAACCTATCACTGGGAAACATCTATACACACTCATTCACATACATACACTACGGCCAATTTAGCTTACCCAATTCACCTATAGCGCATGTCTTTGAACTTGTGGGGGAAACCGGAGCATCCGGAGGAAACCCACGCGAACACGGGGAGAACATGCAAATTCCACACAGAAATGCCAACTGACCCAGCCGAGGCTTGAACCAGCGACCTTCTTGCTGTGAGGCGATTGTGCTACCCACTGCGCCACCGCGTTGCCCTAATAGAGAGAATTGTACCTTAAAATAATTTGTGATCAAAAATATAAATACATGGTGTCACGGTGGCGCAGTGGGTAGCACAATCTCTCTATTAATAAACCATTAACTATGACCTTTGTCTTAATAAATTCGTAATGTCCTGCTTATTAATAGATATAAAGGTTGTAGTTGGGTATAGGTATTGGGTAGGGTTAGGGATGTAGTATAAGATCATGCACATTATGTGCTTTATAAGTACTAATAAACAGCAATAATCTTTCTATGAAATAAATCTGTAAAATCACAGAAAGTGTGGGGTGGTCAACTCATTGTCCAGTTTTTGTACCATAATTTGCACAACCAAGCCAGTTGATGCATCAATTTAAAATGCTAAAAAGTTCTCACCATCCGATGTTGTCAGAGAAGAGATTAAGGTATCATAATTCATTTTGAAAGGATAAATAAAAAAATCACCTGCAAGCTACAAGATACAGTCACTCTCTTGTAATATACAAAGTTATATACTTTGTAGTGTATCACAGTTTTCACAAACTTAGTTTTATTAAGCAGCTCAGCTGTTTTCCCACATTTCAACATTTGTTTAATCATTTTTTTCTTCAGCAAAAATAAGCAGGATATTGGAATACTCTATGCAGGATAATGTTGAAGACTGGAGAAATGGTTCTGGAAATGAATACGGCTTTGAATCACAGATCTAAATCACATTTTAAAGTATATTGATGTAAAAAGAATGTAGTCATTTTAAATTGTAAATGTAAAATATATTAGCAACATGCTAATACTAACATTAAGAAACACCAGTAGGAAAGAAAAAAGCCCAAATCCTTAGGACCTACAGTTATTCATATTGTTCCTATTGATTTCCAAAAATTAAAAGTACAATCCCTAAGTACTGTACTTCAGTCTTATCTAAATGGTTTGGGGGGTTCATTTTAGTGTTGATTATTTTGTAAATCTGTCACAGGTATGATTCAGAGCTGTTATTGAATGATAAAGCAGTTAAATATTTAGTTGTACTCGACAGAAGCCCTGCAGTGTGTGCAGCAAGATCAGCAAAGCACTTCCATGTCTCATTTCACATGCAAAAGAGAGTGAAACCGAAAAATCAAAAGCGGAACCCTTAGGGGAAAATAAATAAATAAAAATAAAGACAACATGCAAAATGCACTTATAAGTGTTTTGTTGCACTTCATCAAGTTGCATCTGAAGATTTAAAGTTCAGTGCGTCTTTTTACAGCTGCCATAAATCTCAACTTCAGCATTACTTGCATATACCAAACTTCAGTTTCATTCTGAATGTTTATTGTGCATAGTGATTAGAATATATGATCATTGTTAAACATTTTAGTCTATAAAGCATTTTCTAATTGTATGTTCGTGTCTTGCTGCATACAGTATTTTATGAATGCGAAACGACAAAAAGATTCCCAAAATCTCCTCTGTAAAACGATGTCATAAATTAGTAAATTAACATAAATAAATAGACTTCATCCAATTTTCAGATTTTTTTTGTGCTCGAATTGTATGCAAATTAGTGCATTCATTTCACTAAATAATGTTTTTTTTTTTTTTCGTATTTAAACATAACATTTTAGAAAAAGTGTAATGTAACATGTTTGCAGTTTTTAATGCAATCAATTATCTGGGAAACATGGTGATAGTTAAAATTTTTTTGTTAAACATATTCATTTATTTTACTCTGTTGAGCTGCAGTTTTCTGCCTCAATGCAACTCCTGTTTGTGAAAGTACTGGGATGTCATGCAAATCTGTTTATCCACAACCATTTGATATATTGCATTGTTTTCGAGGGTCTCTCTGATAGCTTTAATTGGCATTCAGAAAGCGCCGTAAATCCATTAATTTTTAACACGCATCACCATACTCTGCTTTTAACGGCGGAGGCGATGTCGCATGCTGATTTTGTTAGATTTCCCAGCACAAAGTGTGGCGAAACGTGTGACCTACTTTAGATCTGGGAAACGAACCGGAGGAGGGATGGACTCTGTTTGACCACCTTCTCATCTGAATCTCTACCATGTCAAAGTATATGTGTGTGTGTGTACACGAGGGCACACAATCGGGGAAAATGTGTTCAATTTAAGTCCCATTTCCATATATTTAGGGACTTTTTTTGTAACATCAGTTGCAGGAAGACAGCAGAAAAATGTATATGTTGGCTAATTATATGAAAACAATGGTTATTATTGTATTAATTGTCTTGCATGCATAAACAACCACATATAGTTAATGGATAAAAAAAAATACATTCCTGGCAGGGTTTATTTGGCAGCAAATTTTGATTTGGTTTTAGTCTTTTGAGTAATATATTAAAGTAATTTTACTTTTAGTCGACTAAATTTCATAAGATTTTAGTCGACTAAATGTACTCTAGATTTAGTTGACTAAAATATATTTTGTTTTATTTATTTAAGTGTTAATTAAAATATTGTATGCATTCTCATTTTTATTGCAACAAAAATGTCAGTATATTTTCAGTATAAGGAAAAGGGGGAGATGGGGTGGACGGGGGGATTCTTCAAAAACAAAGACAAGGGAGGTAAGAAAAATGGGCTACTTATGTAGGCTTGGATTCATCTGATCGGTTTATCAATGACTGTTCATGTGAGACCAGCCGTGTTCAATCAGAGCATGTGATCTTCTCGAAATTAGTTTGTAAGTACTTCACTTATAGTTGTTGTCATCATCACTTGTTTTGATGACACAATTTTTATTTAGTCTCGTTTTCATAGGTATAAACTTGTGAAACTTGAAAATGATGACAACAATTTTTCAACAATGAAATTAACACTGATTCCTGGTGCTGAACATCCTACATCCTAAACATTAGATTAGCATCAACAGATTCTGTCTGACAGAAAGTATGATTATTCTGAGCTGAGCCAATATAATGAATCAACCAACTTGCATTTTATTTATATTTATTTTTTTCCCACATGTTGACATTACAGTCATTTGTTGCTGATTGGCATTTTATTGCTGATTGAAACGATCATTTCAACTGCAATAACTGCTCATTAGAACATTTAGCTAGTTACCTTTAGATCATGCAAGCAAAGGTATTGAACACAGATGTGCGTATCAACATACACACACTCTCTATGTGTCCTGCTCGGTCCCACTCCCCCATGGCAATGACGGCCCATGGTTAAAAAAAATCACAAAAATTTGAAATATTTTGAAATATGTGGTGACATGCCCTTAGAAATGATGACCCTGTATATATGGGTAGTAATAAATATTATAGACAAATAGGCAGTAAAAGTTTTTTTTGTAAAACACAATTTTTGGAGAAAATTTGATAATATATGTAGTTTGGTCTGATGTTTGAGAAATTATAAGTGGTCACTAACTTTATTATTTCTTTCACTTTTTTTATTTTTTATTTTTACTGAACTGTACATTAAATACATCCTATAGGATGACATACCAAACATGAAGAAAAAGAACTCTAAATACAAATAGCACAAGAGGGATTTATCTTCATTGATGGACACACATCTTCATAAAATCTATTTATTCTAAATTATGAATAATGTTGTTTTTCCCCATGGCTTGTCAAAACCTGTTGGACATTGTCAATAAATGGGGTTTCATACCAAAGACAGCAAAACTTTTATAATGTAAAAAGTAATGAAAATTTAACAGGGGGCTTCAGTCACATGATCTTGAAAGAGATCCTTTAACTAATAAAAATTTCCATGGAATTTCCTATTCAAAACTAGCATATACTGTAGTGTCACACCAGAGGACATGGTTTTCAGTGACAACATGTGTCAAGTTTCTGTGTTTTTAGAAATATATGCATGGAAAAAAAAGGACTAAGCACTGTCTCCCTTTCTGCCACATTTTTAACATTGCTAGTACTCGTCCCGTGAAGCCAATACAGCACTGGCATCCTTGACCCGCAGGTAATGTAGAAGCATCGTGATACATGAGCTCTGACAAACAACAAAATTACTCTTTCTCCTCCTTTCTTTATCATACGATGTTGATTTCTATCTCCCGTCGCCAGTTCCAGATGTGCCTTTGATTACCATGTCTATTTTTTGCAGTCTTTTGTTGCCATAAAAGAGAGAAAGCGCAGCAAAGGCTTTTTTTTTTGCTGCATCTGAGCTCGCGGGAGCTGGGATACGTCCTTTATTTCTCCAGAAATTTGGCTTTGAGCGACTTACAAATGGGTTCTCATTTGCCGGTTAGTCTTGATTGATCCCGTGCGGTTTTGGCATTGACTTGTCGAAATCAAACATCAGCCTTTATTTGCTCTGATGAAGAGGATGAGCTTGTGAAACACTCACCTCGTTTGAGATCTCCATTTTTCGTCACAGCATGTCAAAGCATCATAGATTTTCTTTTGGTTGCCGCTTCTTTACTGATTGCTGTGTTTATGTAACTGGCACGCAGCTTCCTGAAAAAAAAAATGTACCAAGCGATGAAATGTCTTCTTGTCTTGTGCAATGCTTTGGCAAACGCCGTCTTTTATACATCCAAGGAGACGTTTAGTCATAGCTCATTTAGACTGAGGATACTCATCACGCTCAATTAGCTACTCTGTGTTTTTCTTGTCATACCTTTTAATAATGATGATAGAGGTTTCTGTTCAGATTAAATAATTACTGCCGAATGTGGGTTGTGCTTTTACTTTGTTGATGGTGGGATTGTTGGTTTTAATTATTTGTTGCTAGTTTTATTTTAATAGCTATACAAGCTGAGTTTCTTAACCAAGGTCTTTGTGTTCAAGGTTTTCATGAAGAGCGTGTAAGTGGATTGTAACTATCCATTGAGGATGTACTATTAAGCTGTTTTCATTTGATGATTTGGTTTGCAAACCTTGTTTATTTTATACAGGATCAAATGATTAACAAATTGATGTAAAAGCAGTGACTAGAAAAACAATGCTGTTTAGCATTCATTCAATCATTCATTTTCATTTCGGCTTAGTCCCTTTATTAATCAGGGGTCGCCACAGTGGAATGAACCGCCAACCTATCCAGCACATGTATTACGCAGCGGATGCCCTTCCAGCCGCAACCCATCTCTGGGAAACATCCATACACACTCACTCATTCACACGCACACACACACACTCATACACTACGGACAATTTAGCTTACCCAATTCACCTGTACCACATGTCTTTAGACTTGTGGGGGAAACCGGAGGACCCGGAGGAAACCCACGCAAACATGGGGAGAACATGCAAACTCCACACAAAAATGCCACTGTTTAGCATTTTCATAACGTATTTTTCTTTGAGAATTAGTAATTTAAAGTAATTGATTCAAGGTGACATGATGTTAGAATGCATTTACACATCTGAGGAACACAACTTTGTTTTGCAAGTTTTATTTAATTTATGCACAAAAACATTCTAAACATCTCTTCATGCCTGCAAAAAAACAACAACAACAAAAAAAGTTTGTTGCTCCAGTTGCTCTCTGGTTGGGTGGTATTATTATGGTGGCTTGAGAAAGCCAACATACTGTTGTACTAGATAAACTTATTCTTCTTCTTCCTAGACTATATTAAGAACGCATCTCCTCCTAGACCGTTCATGCTACAACCACCAAACTCCAAACCTCCAAACTATACTGAATTAAGTTCTATATCATACTAGGAACAAACTAATGACATATTAATCCATACTAGAAACATACTAACGAACATACTATTCATACTAGAAACAAACTAACAACATACCAATCCATACTAGCAACATACTAACATACTAATCCATACTAGAAACATGCGAACAAACATACTAACATACTATTCATACTAGAAACATAATAACGGCTTATCAATCCATACTAGAAACATATTAACATACTAACCCATACTAGAAACATACTAACATACCAATCCATACTAAAAACATACTAACGACATATTATTCCATGCTAGAAACATACTAATGACATACTAACAACATATCAATCCGTACTAGAAACATACTAACATACTAACTCATACTAGAAACATACTAACATACAAATCCATACTAAAACAAACTAGCTACATATTAATCCATACTAGAAACATACTAATGACATACCAAAATACTATTCATACCAGAAACATACGAATGACATATTAATCGATACCAGAAACATACTAACAACATACCAATCCATACTAGAAACATACAACAACACACCAATCCATACTAGAAACATACTAACATGCCAATCCATACTAGATACATACAAACAACATACCAATCCATACTAGAAACATACTAACATA
>CAIGQW010000272.1:3678290-3700686 GCA_903798125.1 Danio choprae
AGAGAGAGAGAGAGAGAGAGAGAGAGAGAGAGAGAGAGAGAGAGAGAATCGGACCAGTCTGGGAGAGATCAAACAAACAGGAAAAAAACTTCAGTGTAAGTTGAAAAAAAATAAAAAAGCAAAGAGACAGATGAGAAAAAATATTAGAAAAAATTATATCAGGCAATTATGAAAGTGTGTTTCTTTAGTTCAAAGCCATTTGAAAATTAGATTGTTACATTAGAAGAAAAAAAATCATTAGGATGTATATATACGAATAGCTCTTTGTTGGGGTAGCCAGCATTTTGCTGACTTCCAAGTTAATCTATTAAAACTGTCTTGTCACTAAAGCACTCAATCACAAATACAACCAAGCAGAGTTCTGTTAAAGATGCTCAGCTCTGAACAGATGCATTGCAATAGTTCACGTCTTTACTGCAATACTAAGTTTCCTGCATTTAAATGCTCATAAAATGCTTCTGCAGGCACCTGCTTCTCAGCTGAGGAAACACACACAGTACTGTTGCATATTTATGAGATGAACCCAATTGTTCCTTTAACAAAAAAAAAAAGACGCCCAAATGTAGCCAATTTAGAACTCTTTTAGTTTTGTAATCTGAGTATGATTGTTGCAGTCATATTCCCTATGGGGGTGCAGGGATAATTATTCATCCTCTGCATTACTTTAAATACACAGGATGAATGCATTTTCATGGCTGCACTAGCGTAAAAGTACATTCACTTACAAAGGCAATTATGAAGAATAAGAATGTCTAAATCATAAATGAATTACTTACGTCAGGAATTCTCATCAGTCATTTTATATATAAAGAGACAGTTTGAAATTCAAAGGCTTTTTAAATAAATGCATTGAAGGGCCATCAGTAAAGCAATTTCTCTTTTATCAATATCAATAAACCAAAGCTAGCAGACAGAGCAGCACTCACCCATATGTAGAAGAAATAATTATGTATTTAGTTGACCATCACCGAAGGTTATTTTGAAACTGCAATCTTTCCAAAATTGTTTGGGAATCTGAAAATGAATCCTCAATTGTACTTTTTTTCCCATATCTTTTGAACTCATATCATACAAGAGTGTCTATATTGAGGTGAACTGGTTTTGCTAATGGAGACAGATGGTGTTACTGGCATAAATGCTATTCTAGAATATATTCTGCCCATAGTTCTAGATTTCTGTCAGCTATAGAATTCAGATGGCATTATTGCAGAGCAGCTCTGTTGTGTCAGTCAGCATGGATCATGTATTCAGTCTGCTGTGCATGATCTGTCGTGAATGTGAATCTGCGTGGAAAGATCCATGTCAACTGTCTCTTTCTCATTTATGTCTATATATCAAATCTATGTGAAAAAATAAAGGGCCTGTTCACACATGATCTGTTTACAGAAAATGACCTTGTGATTTTCTGGAAAAGTCTGGCCAACAAGTGATGTGAATGTTGTCACATGACTGCATTTTGGTTCATTGAACTTGTTTGAAACAGAGCAATCTGTGTGGTGTAAACCAAAAAAACAATTCTACAATATAATATTTGCCCTTGGTCGAGACCAAATGTACCAAACCACAGGTGTGAGCTAAATAAATAAAAAAATGTGACTAAGAAAGGAAAGCTGACCTTTTACAAACAATAGATAAAATGGCAAGGACACATGTAAGAATTAACTAGCCTAAAAAATTAGCAAATTTTGCCTACAAGATAATTGATGAATAATGAATACAGAGGGGCGATATGGTAGCTCAGTGGTTAGCACTGTCACCTCACAGCAAGAAGGTCGTTGGTTCGAGTCCCAGCTGGGCCAGTTGGCATTTCTGTGTGGAGTTTGCATGTTCTCCCCGTGTTGGTGTGGGTTTCCTCAGGGTGCTCTGGTCCCCCACAGTCCAAAGCCATGCGGTATAGGTGAATTAAATAAACTAAATTGTCCGTAGTGTATGTGTGTGAATGAGAGCATATGGGTGTTTCCCAGTGATGGGTTGCAGCTGGAAAGGCATCCGCTGCGTAAAACATATGCTGGATAAGTGGGCGGTTCATTCCGCTGTGGCGACCACTGATTAATAAAGGGACTAAGCCAAAAAGAAAATGAATGAATGAATAAATAATGAATTCAGCCAAAACTAACTGAAAGATGAAAAGCAATCTCAGTGTGAGAAGCAACAAACATAAGAGGGGAGAGAGGTCTGCCAATGGATCATTGGTCCGCCATAGAGTAAACCACAACTATAACTTGTTGGTAAACATTGTCTGTTTTGATTTAGTTTTTTATTTTCATGCATCAAGAGGCTCCAACTTAATGTCAGGATGTTCATGAACCCAAGTTCTTTTAAATAACAGTTCTAAATAAACCAAAGGCAATGAGCATACAATAAATAAATCTTCCAAAATCCAGCCCCTGCAAGTTATGCTAAAACCATACATCTCGAAGACGGTTTGTTCTAGGGGCTTTCAATCCTTCCAAACATCTCTGAGCCAAGAGCCTTACTGTCGAACACAAGCAGCTGTTTAGAGAAAAGCAGGATAGCCAGAGGCACAACAAGAGAATGCAAATCTCACAAAAACACTGGCGCCGCACCTAGACAAACATCTGTGATGGGGCGCTGTCACACTGCGTCTGTGCAGCGGAGGAGGAATCCCAACTCCTTCAAAACTGCCTCTGTTTTAAGCTCATCTTGCTCCGGCTAATCCATCCTGACAGTGTAGATTGCTCATAATGGCTACGCTACCGTTTTTCTGCAAAACAAACATGCCCTTCTCCTGTCACTGGATTGCTGTAGTTAAACATCTTGAAATGGTGTGCTTCTTGATTAAGACTTTAGGATAGGATAATTAGCCCTTCGGAGGAAATACAGAGTAACCTTTTGATGTTTGCAAATAGCTTGTTTTATATTCCAGGTTCTTGGGTTTGTAAAGCAGCACATATGATAATTATCTTTGGTGAAATTAGCGGGTCTGGAACAGATGAAAAGGGGTGATTCATGAAGATAACGTAGGTTTTTCCCAATTGCCTGAACAATTGTTTAGATCAGCTGTTTAGACAAAGGTACTGCAGGGGGTTTGACACTTTTTAGCTGATCTCAAACTAAAGGGAAAAGTGCAGGGAATGAAAACTCGATGTTAAATTAAAATGTAATAATACAGGCCACAGCAGGAGGATGTGTGGATGGATACAATGTAATACACCATGTTTCAACTTTTAGAAACCACAGACCCATCAAAATTGTCATCCTTGTGAAAGGGACCTTTATTCCAAAACATGCCATCTGTATAGTTGCTTGAATAAAGGACCAAATTATATTATTATTATTATATGTGTAATACTAACATTATATTAAAGGTTAGATTTTATTTTATTTATTTAATTTTATTATAATCATTATTTTATTATTTTGTTTATTTTTTCATTCCAAATTTCTTTACCTGTGTCTTTTTGTTTAGAATGTGTTTATTATGATATTACTTTATTGCATTTTTTTATTTGCATATGTATTGCAATAAAATACTTTTATGTATATTGTTTGTTCCTATTATACTTAATATAAGACATTAAGTTATTATTCCTCAAGTGTACAGTATATCACATTTATTAAAGTCACAGCAAAGACATGTTTTGTTCTTTCAAATGAAAATAAAAACGGTTTACACATAATTATGCAGCACAATTATTTTCAATGCTGATAATATTAAGGAATATTTCTTTAACACCAAATCAGTATATTAGAATGATTTCTGAAGGATTAAGAAGACACAAGCAATAATGCTGGAAATGTTCAGCTTTTCATCAGAGGATAAAGAAAATGTATTTTATAATATATTCCCAAAGAAAGCAATTTTACTATTGTGTAATAATATTTCACAATCCTACTATTTGTACTGTCTTGTTTGAATAAGTTACTTATTCACCAACAACCGAATGGTAGTGAATATGTAAAGTATATCATATAGCACCACAAATCATGTAAATACATGTAAATAAATACAGTATAATAGTATACATCCTCCTTTTACACCCTATACAGCCAATGTTAGACCCCATATTGAAAATTAACACCTTAGAAAAGAAGCACTACAGAAAATAAACATCTTAGTGGTAAGCATTAAACCAAAGACAGCCACTTCTTTTGTTATAATACCAGTACTGCAATTACATTGCAGGTGTGATGCAAAAATTGTTGTACTTTTTATTTCAAGCCTTGCTTTGAAAGCAGCCATGGCAGCAGCATCTAGGCAGAGATGATTAGCCTAACCTGAGACTGACAAAAAATGAAAAATGATTCAGCAAATAAAAGCTCTCTTTAAGAAGCTGAACACTGTATTAATGCAAGAAGTGATGACAGCTGGTAATGAGCGCTTCCTGCATTCTCCTGCATTTGACAACTGTGCCTGGAATACAAATGCAGCAGAGGTGCACAAGCTGTTCCAATGGTTTATGGACTGTATTTTTTATCAGGTAGTGCAATCTTAAAATATATCAATAATAGGGCTATGGCATTTATGGCAACACAAACTGCAACAACATATACAGAGATACAGTGTTTTGATGAGCAGTACAATGCATTCACTTGATTTTATTTGTGCTTAGAAATCTCCTAGCCTGTGTCTTTGAAAGTCCCCTGAAGTGTCCTTGTGTACTGTTCAAATTTACTACCCTTTTGTTAGGTTCGTGGGTGTTTTTAACTAATTAACTTCCATTATAATGACATTTTTTGATTGCAAATACATGACAGCATATAATCATGCATTCTTGATTGTTGGTGGTTTTCTCTGTTGGGAAGAGGTTGATAATCAGTTGGCAGAATTAACCATTTAGATAGGCCTGTGCAAAAATAATTTCTGGCCATTATATGGAATTCAACAGATTATTGTGTGTGTCGGCATAAATACACTTACTTACTATATTTACTATGGTCTGAGAGCTGAGCTACTTATTTTTATTTTCTCAGACATATCAAGATATGTGCACAAAGGTCTCTCTCTATAATATATTATATTATTCTAACAAGTGGGGCGGTGTCGAGAACCAGAACGGGGTGAAGCCGGTGCTTAAGTGATAACAAGAAGCACCTGTTTCCTGCACCGGTCTTGAGTCCCATGGAGGATCCCTGGGTAATAAAAGGAGGAGAGACAGCAGTAGAAGACAAAAGAGGACCAGACCTGGACACTTTATGTTTTGGTTTCAGTTAGATTTGTCATTATTAAAATTATTTAAAGGCTGTCAGCTCTCCGCCTCCTCCTTCCCAATGGCCAAAATACAGCAGAGGTTTTAGGCAGTGGATTCCCTTCCAGCCACATCCCAGTACTGGGAAACACCCATACACTCCCATATTCACAATCATATACTACGGCTAATTTAGCTTATTCAATTCACCTATAGCGCATGTCTTTGGACTGTGGGGGAAACCGAAGGACCCGGAGGAAACCCACGTGAACACAGGAAGAACATGCAAAATCCACACAGAAATGCCAACTGACCCAGCCGAAGCTCGAACCAGTGACGAAACAGTGCTAACCACTGAGCCACAGCGCCACCTATATTATATTATATTATATTATATTATATTATATTATATTATATTATATTATATTATATTATATTATATTATATTATATTATATTATAAAGTCACAGTAAATGTATACATGTGTAATTGTTTTGCCCAGAATTGTTGTTATGATTATTTTCAACTTATTTTTTAACCAGTACAGTAATTAATTAAAAATTAAAAATTTTCAAATATAGTAAAATGTTATTTTAAATTGTAATGGCATCACGATATGATTTCTTTACTATATTTGTGACTAAACAATTCACACTTAGTAAGCAAAGAAGAGCATGTCTTAAGGTGTGCAACAGTACGGGGTCTTTGTTGTTGTATTTTGCACTTCAAAATGCGACACACATTTTATATTGGAGACAGGTCAGGACTGCAGACAAGCCAGTCAAGTACCTGTATCCTCTTCCTCTGCATCCAGTACTTTGTAATGTGAGCAAAATGTGGTTTTACATTGTCTTGCTGAAATACTTCCCTGGAAAAGATGTCCCAACTTTTTTTGGAATGTGTTGCAGGTCTGAATGACAGGAAAGGATGTACATTTACAAATGAAATTAAGTTGACAAGCCAAAACATGAAATATTTTGTGTTCATATTGTCTGCATTGAAATACAAGCCAAAGTAAATGTGTAAATCACTACTTTCTTTTTTATTAGCTTTTTCCATACTGTCTCAAATAGTTTGATTTGCTGTTGTACTACTGCACATAAAGCATTATATTACTGGTAAGGCTGCAGCCTCCATGCTTGTATAGGCTGTTATGTTGTCTGGATAGCTAAAGAAAAAGGGTATGAAGCTATGACAGAACCATAACAAATAAGGTTAAATAGCTCAAAGTGTAAAACTTGACCTGTTTAACTATAAAACACATGCAACACATAACAAACATTCCACTGAGTGCTTCTGCTAGAAACCAACATCAGATTCAGATTAATGGAGAAAGAGAGAGAGAGCGTGTGCCCTTGAAGTTTTATCAGGCTTTCATTTTGTGGCACTGACACCTCGTCTTACAGCCTGGAGGAATCTGAATCTTTAGTGTGGGCGTCTGGGCCGCAAGAGACACTCAGCCAATGCAGAATCACACACCCGCATACAAACACATACTGTCAAAGGTCCTAGTGCTTGAAGGCCACGATCTTGGCTTGTGCCTGCACTTCCTACAAGTCTTTGTTTTTGCGATTCATTACATTTTAACACGCTCGGCTGTAGCGACAGGCAGGCAGAGATCCTGGAAATGTAGAAGCCTGTGTTGTGCGGCGGTAGTGTCATTTACACGGCAAGTGGTGGGACGTTATTGAAGGAGACAAAGAGGAATATTGAAGATCATGTGTTTTTGTAATGGTGCTGCCAAAACAAGTTCCACTTGTTAAAAGATGACAGCTCAGTGAAATTCAGGAAGATTATTCCACTGATTCATATAGTAATGACTGCTTCTATAAATGTGGCGGGTTATTTTTGGAAGGCCTGCGCATATCACTCTTGCAATAATCCCATCAGGAACTGTCAGCGCTCATTACAGGAAAGTAGAGTTGAAAGCGTCCCCATTAGATGCGTATGGGAGAAATGCAGGTCTTTTTTATAAACAAGTGAATATGTCCATTCTGCATCTTTTCTTTTCCTTGACGAACAGCAGATTGACAGCTGAATAGCTTTTATGATCTCCAATCATCGCTGCAGTGCTAGAAACCCTCAATTATGACAACATTTGTCAACATCGCCTTTTGTCACTTCTTATGAAAAAAAAAAAGATAATTTCATCTACTCATCGTCAAAAAAGACTCAATAAACACCTCTAAATTGCTCCACCTAGAGATGCTCTGCAATTTGGCTCATCTGACTAAGGAAAAGGACATGCAATTTACCAATTATGCCTGAAATGACAGTATGCTGAAATGTGTTGTGCTTCAAAGGATATTGTGTCTTATTCATTTGTAATTTTGCATTTGTAATTAAGATGTGAAAACTATATTTAGGTATGTTCAAGTCTGCAACCACACTCTCAAAATGTTACACATGTTGGCACAATCTAAAATGTGCATATTTAGAAAAATTACCACACCAGTAACTTTTGAACATTTATTTTTTTTTACGAATGTACAGTATTTTATATATATATATATAATATAAAGTCCAAATATAATGCTTTAAGGACTTAATTTGCTTAACTGCCCAAATGTATTAAATGTGTCATAGAATGGAAATCTGCATATGCCTAGACATTGGTGAATAATAAGGGTTCAGTACACGCGAATGACATACCGTGAGCGTAAAACTCCTGTGTGTCCTCGTTTTCATGTAAGTCCTGTGAGTATACAATCCTGGGCCAATGATTGGCCACAGTGTTTCCTACATTTTCCTCCTTATTTTACGTTCATATAAGCTTGTATTTTACTTACTATTTATGTAAAACTCTTATTTTTAAAACATCACGAGCTTAATAAGCATAAGGTCTGTTTAAATGTATATTTAGTATTTTTTAATTTGCCACATACGTTTTTAATGAGGCAGCATTGTATTTTTATTTAAACATAAGTGTTTAATGTACATTTATGCATCATGTCATATCACTCAGCTATTACTGTATTTTTTCTGAAGTGAAAGTGTTTATGCAGAGGTTGATATTAATTCCTGTCTGTTTTCATGGATGTTTAACACACAACTCAACTCTAAATGCATCTCTGTCGGCCCCTTTTGTCAGGTATAATTTAGCCTATATTTCATCAACAACACAATTCTCATATCTATATAGTAGGTATGTGGCTTAGGTACATGCAAATATTCTCCAGAAATGGGTTTACAAGCCCAGTCAGAACCTTAGACTTTACCTCTAGGATAAGAATATCTGATTGGACCAAATTTTCAGGTTTCATTGAGACTTATAGATAAGATACAAAATTATCTCTCACTCACTCACTCACTCACTCACTCACTCACTCACTCACTCACTGTTGTTTAGCAGTGAAATATATCTGAATTAAAAGTGAATGTTTGCATCTTAATGTCTTGTACAGTGAATAACTTTTTTCTTTCTTTTTCTTTTTTTAAGTGAACAGGTCCTTCAATAAATATTCTTAAATTAATGCTGGGTCACACTTTATATTAAGAAGTCTTTACTACTGTGTACGTAACCACTTGTCACTATTTGCTTAATATATACATGAGTTAGTGTAGTGTAATTATATTTAACACATTTGTAGCTACACTGTTAACTAACCACACAACTTGAGGTTTAAGACAGCTTAACATCAAACACATTAGCAGTAAAAGTTTAAAATTAAAGGGGAACAAAATATAAAATGTGGTTTATTGTACGTATATAGTAGTTTACTTAAAGCCACCCAGTTAAAAAGTGTGATGTTAAGAAAAATCCAAAGTTAACTGAAGCAGTAATAGATTGTGATGCATTATCATACATAACCAGGATATTAGAAATAGCAAAGTCTATAAACTTCAAAAACCATTATTTAATCTGATTGAAGACACTTTATATGTAAGTACCCAGTGTCCACTCTTCTCATCTCAATGACTAGTCATTACCTTGAGTGTTGATCAGATATATGAAGACCTTTCTATAATGTTGAAGCTCGTCCACCAGAGACTGCACCACTATGACATATTTATGGCATCATTTGGCTAAGTGACGTTCATTTATAACTAATTTATTAGCCTTAAGCACAATGCATTAGCAAAATGTTGAAATGACTGCACTCTTGGGTGTAGTGAATTAGTGATCTGATAACATTCAAAAGTGAATGTCTGGATAGAATAACGCTGAACATTGATTTAAATCTTTTCAGTCACGTCTTATAGTTTCGAGTGAAATAAGCTAATCGGTTATAAGGAAGAATTGAGGTGAAACATGCTTTTCTTTTGATTCTTGACTTTTACTTTTCTAAAAAAATTTAATAAATAAAGCAAAAGCTGAGTTTGAAATTTAAATGAAACATAGTGACATACAATTATGTGTTTTAAACTCTGAATCCGCCAGAAACTCCGGGAGTATTGACAGATTTCTGAAACACTTATGACAGTCTTTTCAGTGTAATGAAATTGAATGAGGGCCAGGTCTGGCAGGCTCCAAAATGACAAGAAAAAGCACCTTAACATTTTCATAAAAGGTGTTCATACAATGCAATAGAATAAGTGCCTGAAATACAAAAATTGTTTTATGTAGTGTATTTTACTTGCGTTTGCATGCGGTACACTCTCAAGTGGCCAAGACCCCAAGTATAGCTATTTGTACTGGCCCAATCTTGCTAGCTTGTTTATTTCCTTAATGTGCTATTGGTTCCTTACTCACTTGCTTACTTTCATGCTCACTTGTTTATTTTTGGGACAACTTAATTCTTTTCTGTTCAATCCACTAAAATTTGTAAAAATGATTAAGTTAACTTAATCAATGTGTGTTTATTGGGAAAACATGAACTAATTGTGTGGAACCCAGACACAGAACAGCATTATAACTGAACCTTAAATGAAGTTCATTCAATCATTCATGCATGTCAATCATTATCACATGGGTATATACAGCAGCCACTGCACTGTGTCAGCTGACAATATTTCTGGCAGGAAAGGAGGTTCGAGCCTCTTTTGAGGACAGTAAGCCAAAGTTTGTTTACCATCATCTACAGTACATCATCTATCATGACTGAATGTACAGTCGAACTCGTAAAAATGTATTCAGTATGACAAAACAGCCCTGCTTCGTGCGATCATGACCAGAAAAACCATAAGCTGTCGATTGTAATGTAATAAAAGATCTGCCGAGTCACGCTATAGTTTCTTATCAACAATTGCTTCAGTGGTCTTGTTTTATTTTGACAGTCTCCACTCTGCACTATACTACCATGATAATAAGTCTAGAATCATTTAGCTCATCATGAACATGATTTCTGATTTCTGCACTCCCATAGGATGCAATGAAGATGAACACTCCCATGATTCCACACTCAGTCACAGCGTAAACAAACTTTCTAGTAGCAAAATAAATAACATATTGTATCTTTAACAATATGACTTAAACAACAGGCCCATTTTTCCAACAATTTTAAATGTTTTTTATTTATGTTTTATTAATAACCTTAAAAAACATTCATATGTAAATAATAATATTTGAATGAACTACATTGATATATGAAGAGTTCAGATGCAAAAACCTCTAAAATGTTCTTCCAAAATGAGCATTTATTTCATGCTCCTGAGCGTAGGTTCAGTAATTTTACTTTTATGGCAATGAGTAGTTTATTTTCATTGCCTTTAAAGTGACATAACTGAACATTGGAGTCTGAGAAAAATGCTCATTTTAAATGTAAATTTCAGATGGCACTTAGAGGACATGTGAACTCTTCATATGGATTCACCCATGGATGTAAAAGTACAAATCATTCCAGCTTCTCTCTCTTACGCAACTACTGAGTGAATAACAGCATACAGTACAGTGGACCTTCATCTGAATGCCTGCATGCCATTCATTTAAAATCTGTGTTATCATCTTTCAAAACAGACAAAGGAAAAAGAGAGAGAGGAGGAGGATGAGAGAGAGAGAGAGAGAGAGAGAGAGAGAGAGAGAGAGAGAGAGAGAGAGAGAGAGAGAGAGAGAGAGAGATGAAGAAAAGAGCATATCCTGACAGCTCTCAAATCCCAGCCTTCACGTGGTGCTGGAATAGAGTGTGAGGGAGGCCTGATCAGGACAAGTTAAATTTGAGCAGTAGCTGTGATCAGTGAAGCAGGAAGGGGTGTTCAATTAAATATTTCACCTCAGCTAGTGCTGTAGAGATATAGACCCTGGGCTGTCAGCTTCCGCATTGCAACATTCATCCGCAGCACCACTAGATTTTTTAATAAGAAAAAAAGAGAGAAGAAATGTCTCTTTTTCCTTGCTTGCCCCTGCTTTTAATTTGACAACGTCAGCTGTTGTCTTTACGTGTTAATTGTTATATCTCAATTTGTTTGGGGTAATCAACTGAAAGGGGTAGTGATGTGTTGTGTATTTGTTTGAAACCCCTGTAGGAATGACTCATGCATGACCTTGAGCGTCACAGGGATTCTGATCACCATCATGCCCTTGAGCAGAACACTTAACACCAGGTCTCTTCGAGAGGACCAAAAATATTTGCTTTTGACTAATGCTGAGAATTATAATCATTTAGACTATGTCTCATTTAGGGCTGCACAATAAATCATTTTAACATCAATATCGCAATGTCTGCATCCACAACAGTCACAGCGCAGAATCTGCAATGTTGAATTGGGATCATATTTGACTGAACAGTTCAGAACATGAAGTCATTGTAGATTTTTGCTATGATGGAGCAAAAGTTTATCATTTGCATATGTTTTATTGGCCTGTGAGTGTATGAGCATACCAAGGGAGTTTAAAGCCTTTAAAGGCACAAGGAAGTGTTCCATTTGGAACTTCAGTAAAAAAATTGTTTATTGAATTATTTATACAATAAAGACTATGTGCTATTTTACATTTAATTGTTCAGTTTCTGTACCTGAATTCTTATCAAACAGATTTAAGTCATCTGGTGAAATTGTATTCATATTGCAATATATATTACAGAAAAACAAAACATCGCAATGTCAGATTTTTTACAATATTATGCAGCCCTAGTCTCATTATGCTCTCTAGTTTTCTATAGGCTGTGACACACCAAGGCAACTTCCAAGAACTAGCTATTAGCTGGTTGTTGCTGTTGGTTGGTGGCATTTATTTAGTTTTTTCAGACCGATCATGTTGAATCTGTGTTTGTGCAGTGCAAGTGGATTGTCTACATTGTGTCTGTCAGTGCAGAATGAATTGGCCTTAATTTTGATGTGAATCAGCACAAATTCAGGCCTTTATTGACTGAACATCATGAGTCATGACAATGTAACACCAGTGAAAATTGCAGGTCAAATAAAAATATGAACTTTTTTTTCAGTGGGGCAAAAATAATTCCTGACAATGAGACCATGGCAAATATGAAATTTTCTAAAAGTATACAGAAATATATAGAATAATATAAAATAACATAGAATCATGTTCATTACTATACAGCTTTATTTTTGTTTTCTGAAACTATAAAGTGTTCTTAAGATTGTTTAATCAAAAGGACAGCATGTATATGAAATTTAAAAATATTTTATAATAATATTTTTTATTATTTCTGTTAAAAATAAAAAACATAAAACTTACTGAGCTCAAACTAAATTTTGTGTTTTGATTACACTTGACCCAGACTTACTGAATAAATAAATAAATAAATAAATAAATAAATAAATAAATAAATAAATAAATAAATAAACAGATAAATAAATAATGTTTTGTTTTGTTTTATTTGGCATTCAACTTTTATTTTTAATACAAAAGCTAAATATTCAATTATTAATTCAAACTAAATAATTTTCCTGGTTACATGCTAATGTGAAGAGAATATGTTCATTGTTCACAACAAAAAAGGGAAATAGGTGTGTTTCCATCACATTGTTAGAGCAGCTGATTGTAGTATTGGTATCCTAGTGATAAGACTAACAACTAGTAACAACAGTAACAGCAACAGTAAACAAGGCAAGCATAATTGAATTAGCTACAGTAAACATCAGAGTTTATTCTGTTTTACTTTCAACAGGTGTGTTTCCATCTCCCTTTAATCACATTAAGCCTTGCACAAGTCTAAAATCACCTACAGTTTAGCTCCAACTTCCTTCAACACAGCTCCCTGAAGTTTTTAGATTACCTAGAAAGAGCTTGATTAGCTGGTTCAGGTGTGTTTAATTGTGGTTGGAACTAAAATATGCAGGACACCAGCCCTCCAGGACCAAGTTTGGACACCCCTGATCTAAAGTAACTGAAATTCATTTTATTTTTTGGCAAATTTATGGCTTTCTATTTGAAATTTGGCATTTCCATCACTTGATTTTCATGCAATACTTGCAATACATGCAATAGAGAAGCCCTGCTAATGATGAACAATTTTCTGTTGCACATAAACATAAATGTAGTTTACACGTCTGAATTGACCTCTGATGACCAACGCTGTAAACATAATGGGAAAAAAAAGTTAGCGAGCTTTCTAGCCTTTTTGTAGTCTCATCTTGTGACTTTTTTCAGTTGTTTAGATGTCTTTGTTCATATATACATCTAACAGCACAAGAGTTCATTTGGAAGCTGTTTAAAAGTGGTCTTGGTCCCCTAATTTGATACACACCAAGGTTTGACTGGCATATTTTACGCATATTAAAATGAAATGTACTATAATTGGTTAGTAATTATTAATAATTAGTTTGTACTGGTCAGCCAAACTTGGAGTGTGTGAACACATGCTTAAGTTTTATTTCTATATAAATATAAAGGATTAATATATGTGTAGTGTAGCCTAGTACAGAATCTATTCACAGTCACAACCTTGGATATTGGATATTTTCATACGTTCCAATGCATTTTTATATAGCAATGTTTAATTCATACATTTATCATCATAAGATAATCCCGTTTACTGTAGTTTTCTCATATTTGCTTTAGGAATCTCTCTTGCGATTAATAATTTTGCTAGACCCACTTTGTGCATGAGCAAAACGTTAAAAAAAGGCAGGAGAAACACAAGTTATGTAAATAAGCGTCTGTAAATTGGCACAAGAGTGTGACACACATGCACAGGGTTTTGTCTGTGAACGTTCTGACTCACATGACACCCTCTGAAGTGCTTTTGTTTTGTGGGGTTGGAAAAGCTTTCCTGTAACGTTTTCTATCTTTTTTTTTTTTTTTTTTTTTTTTATCACACAGTGCCATTATACAACTGTGTCTGCATTTCCCTTGTGTAAGGAACCATTTATTTCACCTTTTATCTTTTATTCCTCTCAGAGTACATTTCTGGAGTGACAATAGCATTCTGTCTGGAGAGAAGCGGCACTCTGGAACATAAAGAACAAACAGCATTATTACAAAACCACGGCTGCTTTCATAAATAGATAACTTCCGACAGCTATTTTCATTTACATGAACAAGATAGGACATTGAAGCCATAAGAAAAAATGGGACTGATTACCAAGCAAAAATTGCAAATCCACCCTGACCAATTTACTGAATTTTTGTAATCCTCTAAAGGAGGATAACATTTAAGCTGTAGATGCTTTACCATGCCACGCGTGCGAAGCTCTTTCCCAGATTTAAATGGGTTAAGCATTATTGTTTCCTCGAGCTTTCTAAAGGTCAAAGATAATCAAACTTCTCTTTTGAACTTTTGCATAATTAAGACAGACACACAAAAAAAAATTGTGTTATCTTAAAACTGTTACAAATGATTTCCTTATTTGGAGTTTGTGTCCAGTTTCTAGTCCAAATATATAAAACATATTCAATCAAGAAGCATCTCTCTTTTTTCATATAATAAGTCAACATTAAGCAACTCAGGCTCATTCTGAATACATACTCCTATATACATTTCGGAGAGCGCCTAATACATCTCAGGAGGTATGTTTTTTACAGCTTTTGTTTTTGCTCTTCTCACGTAAATCCACCAGAGGCCACTGTCGACTGACTGACTGACCGATCGACTGACCCACCCTCCTCCTTCCCTAAACCCAACCGACAGTGTTTTCAAAAGCAATCCAGAAAAAGAAAAGCTCTTGCTGCAGCTTGATTATTACCAAGTTTTCAGATTTTACCACATTCTCACCCTGTTATTTACTTGTTTATTACATTTTTTCGGCTTTCGTTTTTGTCTTACCTGTTTTCTGGAACCATTCTTTGCTGGACTCAATCCTCATTATCGCGGTCAACTCTGCTCTGCGTCTCAAGTCCACTGACATACACAATGAGCCACTGGACAAACTGGTAACAGCGGTTCATATGGAGGTAAGTGGTCAGCTGGTAAGCGCGAAAAGGAACGTTCGTTTTAAACTTTCGTGCGTTCGTTTTAAAGATGAAATGCTGCCATACGTACCCCTGGCTACATAATTCGCAATCTCCAGAAATGTATATACAGTAGGGGTATGTTTTCAGAAGGAGCCTATGTTGACATTAAGTGAGATTTTCTTCAGAACAAGTTAAATAATCTGCCAATGGGACAAGTCAAACAGAAATAAGATTTTTAACTTGACTGATGCCTATGATCAGTCAGTTCCAAAAATAAATACAAACCACAAGTCTAATAAAGTGGAAAAAGTGTGCTTAAGTGTACTGTAGAGGCACTTGTAGTATGTTGGTAGTGTAGTAAAAATGTTATTATGTGCACTTGCAATAATGTAAAAATTTATGTGTATTTTAATATACAGTTTAATTAATTTTGTTTCATTATTCTATAGTCATCCTTTAAAACCATACACTTATTTTAATAAATTGACAAACATACTAAAGAAATAAATGAGTGTTATTCTATATTATAGACATACAATATAAGTAGTGAAGACATTTTAAACACTATAATGGCAATCTGATCATCTTTCATTTGAATTGAAATGATAAAATATGTTGTAGTTTACTAAAATGCCTGTCAGTGCATTTGATGGCAATATACACTACTCAGCCGATTACATTTTATATAAAAATAAACAATAGCTGATTTATATCTAATCAGTTTGCAGTTAATGTGCAATTAAATGCAAACATTCTGCTCTCTGAATTACATTCAGTTCACACTGCCATGTGCTCTTTTCGTTCCATAATACAAACATGCTAAAATGAGCATGATATAAAGAAAATTCTCAATAAGCATTATTTTGTCAATCTTTGACATCTAACTATATTTAAACAAGGGCTGTTTCCACGAGATACCACACCTGTTCTTAAAAAATAATGATGCCCTGAAATGCCTGGAAAGTTCCAGAATAAACTCAGATCATGCAAGGCTGATCGCGCCTTCATGACTGACTGATTGATCATGTTTGAACAAAGCGGATCAAACAGTGTCTCTCATCCACTGAAGCGAGTATTACAGTGCTGTACTTTCTCACAGACGACGCCTCTTAATACAATCATGAGGTAATTAAAGACACATCTTATTAGCGCAATGAAAATACAAATTACATTCAGAAGTGTGAAGCCGAAGTTCCTTACTAAAACCTGTTAATTAAAAAACAGGAACTAATGACTTGTCACTGGCGCTCTGCTGAGCTCTATCTGAAAGCATTAATGGCTTTATTTTCCAACATATTTACATATTCTTGTCCCTGACCAGGCTCCCGGCAGTATACACTGTATATTAAATAGAGGGCAATAATGTGCATCAGTCACACCTGAGAGTGCAATTAGAAAATAACCAAACACTGCATTCATTTATGACATATAAACACAATATAATGATGCAAATTAGAGGGAATCAATTCCCCTAATATGTATTGGTATATTACAAAAACACTGCAAACCATCTATATTAAAACCTGCCCAGGCTTTTATTTTAAAAGGAAAATATTGTTAGAGGCAAAAACACTGAATTTGCTATCATTTTCAGCTGCAATGAGCACTTGAAGGAGTAAAACCTCAACAAGTTGTATAACTTCTAGCACAAATTATGATTAATGATACTGACAAAGTAATCAAACACAATAACGTAGTGATCCCAGATGCAGTTTATTTATTTATGAAAGTCCAAAGCTCAAGAACATGAAACAAAACATATTAACAAAATCATTGTTAACCAAACATTAAACAAGTTTAAGAACTTAGCAATAAACAGTGACCAGAAATATAAAAATGTAGAGCAACAACGACACAAGACAAGCCAAAAACAAAAAAAAGACAGAACATAACACATTAAAAAGACGAAACTAGTGAGCAGGTTACAGAACATTAATCATCGTATTTCTTATTTTAAGATATGATTCACAAATTTCTATTACAGAAGCAAATCTTAACTTGATTTGGGATTCATATCCTATATTACATCCCATCTCTTGTTAGGAAATCTTGAATTGTGTCAACAAGTTCGACAATCCACTCTCACATCTGTTACCAAGCAACCAACACTGTGTGAGCTGCTAATGAGTTAGCCTAAATAAAATGAATATAAAAAGGCGAGCTTTTAATTTCAGTGCCATGAACATGTAATCATTGGTCACTTTGTTAGAAAAGGAAAAATATATGTTTGTAAATAAAGCATATATTCAAGGTCCTCCAAGAGTCTTTCTACCAATAAACATCTTTGTCTTGCCATTGTTGCTTTTATTTTCTTTCCCCTTTCGCTTTTGAATCATTTTGAAGTTAGAACAGCTGTCTGGTTGCCCTATAGTAAAGACAGGTTTTAGGATTTTTGTCAAGTTAGGATCTTTCTGTAATGCCACCTTCCTAGTTAAGATAAGATAAGACACTTATGCCAAGTTCACACTGCGCAATTTCCAAAGTTGTCGAATTACTGCAGTTTTCACAATGCACAACTCTATGGGTAGCCCTCAGTTACTGCTGTGTTCACACTGCATGATGGATCAATGACAGGAGAATACACACTGCATGACTACATTTGCCAACAAGTCTGTGTGGCTTGCAATCGCAGATGAGAAGTATGAAGGAAATAACTCAAGATCACATGTGAGATCAGAGTATAGAGTCGGAAGTCAATAAATAATTGTGCAAATGTTTTGTTTTTGTTTAATGTTATTGTAAAGCTTATGTAGTCTGATATTGTGGTCTATAACTCCACCCCGGACTCCCATCTGCTCTATCATTGGCTGTAGGTCATTGCCAATGTGTTTTTCATTCAAAACTCATTTCACTCAGCATCAGGTCGAGATACTTAGGATGCCAAATAGTAGACATGTCAGCAATTTTCTCAGATTGCATATTTAATAATTCACACTGCGTGATAGTCGCTCACATGAACGAACGTTGATTTGCATAAAATTTGGGGGATTTGTGTGCGATTTTATAAAATCTGCCAGCAAGTGAAAATCAGGGCTAAAATTGTGCAGTGTGAACTTGGCATTAGGAAATGCTGTTCTGTAATACCCTTTGTTCTTAATGTGGTCCTATAACTGAAATTGTCATTGTTACCAAATAGACAGGATAAGACTTTAAAGCTAGGATCTTTCTGTAATACACCCTCATGATTATAAGACACTTTAAATTAAAAGACATGCAAATATTAACAAATATTAAATCTACGTTCTCATCTCAAAACACCAATACTGCAGTGTGTGGTTTGTAAACAATCATATTGTAATATTTGTATTACAAATCTCTCATGTATTTTTTTCAATGTATTGCTGTAAACGTGTTCGGTAGCTCACCTGGTACTCATTGTATTGATGCACAGCACCTAAAAACGAGTAAAACAAACTGTAAACTGGCTTGGTTGATTGGATGGATTTGTACTGCATTATTTTTCAAAAAAAAATTTGTAGATATGTAATAGATTGTCTGTTGTTTTCAAACAAGAATGTTTATTATTATTATTATTATTCATTCATTCATTCATTCATTCATTTTCATTTCGGCTTAATCCCTTTATTAATCTGGGGTCGCCACAGCGGAATGAACCGCCAACTTATCCAGCATATGTTTTACGCAGCGGATGCCCTTCCAGCTGCAACCCATCACTGGGAAACATCCACACACTCTCATTCACACACATACACTACGGACAATTTAGCTTACCCAATTCACCTATACCACATGTCTTTGGACTTGTGGGGGAAACCAGAGCACCCGGAGGAAACCCACGCCAACACGGGGAGAACATGCAAACTCCACACAGAAATGCCAACTGACCCAGCCGGGGCTCGAACCAGCGACCTTCTTGCTGTGAGGCGAACGTGCTACCCACTGCGCCACCGTGAGGCCTACTATTATTATTATTATTATTATTATTATTATTATTATTATTATTATTACTACTTTTTATTTATTCACCACTCACAGCCCATTTGATTTCCAAACTTCCAAACTAAAAGGACCGGTACCTTAAATTAAAAGTTATAAGTCACCAATTACAAAACCACTTGAGTAAAAGTAAAAACTTAATGTGCAACTTCATTGTCCACTACAAATTATAGTGGAGTTAATAGTAAGTATACTTAAAAATGTTATGAAGTAGAGAGTAAAAGTTGCTAATATATTTTATACTCATTACAATTACATTGTAGCCAAAAATACAACATAGGCTCATTCTTAAAACAAAGCCCAAAATACATTTCTGGAGATCACGAATTATGTAGCCAGAAGTACGTATGGCTGCATTTGTCTTTAAAACGAATGCTACTGGGCGGTATGATGCTGTTCCTTTTCGCACTTACCAGTTGACCGCTTACCTCTGTATGGACGGCTTTCCCACTGTTACCAGTTTGTCCAGTAGCTTACTATGTACGTCGGCGGACTTGAGATGCTGAGAGGGGAGTTGACCACGACGACGGGGTTTGAGTCCAGCAAAGAACGGTTTCAGAAAGTGAGTAAGACAAAAATAGGAGCCTAAAAAAATAAACAAGTAAATAAGAGGGTGAAAATATGGTAAAAATCAGGTGAGGGCTTCTGAATTTCTTTTGAAAACTGTCGGTTGAGTTTAGGGAAGTGGGTGGGCGGGTCAATTGGTGCTTTTGAAAACACTATTGATTGGGTTTGGGGAAAGAAGGAGGGTGGGTCAGTTGATTGGTCATTCAGTCAGTCAGTCGACAGTGGCCTCTGGTGGATTTAAGCGAGAAGAGGAGGCGCAAATGGCACTCACGAGAGAAATTTGAGATGTCAAAAATCATATACAGTGGCCTCTGGTGGATTTGCGACAACAAAAACTGCAAAAAAAATGTACCTCCTGAGATGTTTTTGGCACTCTCCAGAAGTACAGTAACAAATGACATCTAGTTTACACCAATTGCATTAACCAATGTAATTTAAGAGCTTCTTGCTGGTTATGGAGCAGGAAAGAGGAGCTTAGCTGGAAGCTAGGGGGAGTTGATGGGCAGTGATTTGGCCACCACTGCTGACCTACCAATGTTGAGGGTGTTGCGGCTTAGGGTTTAAACACCCAATGATCGTTGGATACCGCCTGATGACATCAACTCTTCCTGGCTAAGGCTACATTCACCAAAAGTGAATGAAGAGGAGGCATCTTTGAATATAATTGTAATTATAATGTCAAATGTATAATTTGAAATTTCATGTAAACTGACATGAAATATCCAAGAACCAACAAAATATCATCTTATTTTTCCTAAGCCTCGATTGGTTAAAATATTTTTTTGTAATGCCATTGATACCATCCCTACAATGTGATCCTTTATAAACTCGAGTATAGTTCTAACGAGCAAACGAGCATTAATAAAGAAAGCACTATAATTAAAACCAGTAATCAGTTTTTTTTCTTCTAATGAACCCTCAATCAACAATGAGAGAAAAGGCTGTTGTAATTTCGCCCCTCTTCTACCTTGGGTCCTCACGGGGCAGGTTGCGTTGATGTATGAAATGCTAATGAACTATTTAATTCAGAGCCATCTAGAGGGACATGTAAGGAGGGATGAGGTATAAAAGGATTGGAAAAACCACTTAAAAGAAAATCAGAGTTCACACAGGGGAAAGAACCATGCTCAACATGAAACACTGACAACATGGTGGTCTACCTCTCAGCAGAGGGTGAGAAAAGAAAAGGAGTAGCTGTAATAAGGCAAGGCGTCTGTTAAATGACACTACTTATCATGAATGATGGTAGGGACCGTTTAGTTCTGTTTGTCATTTGCTTTTCAATTAACAGGCATGTTGTAATCTTGTCCAAACGGATAATCTCCAAATAATGGGAAATCTAGAGCTGTCGATTTAATGTGTTCAATTTGGATGATTAAATATAAGAGTTTATATATATAAGAGTATATATATATATATATATATATATATATATATATATAGGATTACATATTACTTTTATGTGTCATTAATATAGTATAACTATTCATTTGTTGGACATTTCTTAAATAATCACAAAGTAATAGTAGCAAACACAATGGGACCTATATATGCAGCACAAAGTGGCACCAAGTGTGACATATGTACTTTTTTTGTTGTTGTTGCTACAGGAGTTTCAGACCTGACACTGTTCAGACTCTATTATCATTTCCATGTTCTGCACCAGTGTTTTATTTAAAAATTGCATTAGCCATATGCACCCATAGACATGTGCATAACATACACCGCTTATTACACACACAGTAATTTGCAGCTTCACACAAACATGCCATGAAAAATGAAAGATTTGTATAAAAATATTACATACATTTTGACCTGTAGAGGGTCTGCTTGTGCGCTGTAAGAGATGAGTTTTCTTTCTGGAGAACCATTATTTCTGTGCTTGCTAATTCCACCATGTTCCAGTCTGATTGGTTTATCTCATCTTACACCCAAAACACATCCATTACTCATTAAAATAATACATTTTAGACCTTGGGCAAAGCAGGGCTTTTAGCATGCACCCGTCATTAAACTAGCAAAAGTGGATTTAGATACTCCGAGTGCACCTGCGCCATGCACTTTAGACCATATGCTTAGAACTGCTTTAAAATCGTTAAAATAGGCCAAATTTAATTTAACGTCAAATTTTCAAGTGTAAAGTTGTAAAATGTACAGTAATGCTGTAACCGGTGAGTGACAGATTAAATGTATTCATTTAGAAACTCTAATTATGGAGATCTACTGTATTTCTAGATTGTGCTTTGGTTACTCCAGCAAAAATAACCAAACCATCTACATGTGTTTTAAAGGCTTGACCTCTTCATATACTGTATGATATTCTGAGAAATATTTCACTTTGGAATATTGTGATGTGCTCGTTTGTTGAAGTAAACTCAGGATTACAACAGAGATGTTGAATGAAGGTGACACTTTCTTTAATAAATCACCGACAAACATTATACATTGTTTAACACTCCATTACTGCATATGTATGCAAATAATTTCAAAT
>CAIGQW010000272.1:3718033-3729730 GCA_903798125.1 Danio choprae
TGTGTGTGTGTGTGTGTTTGTGTGTGTGTGTGTGTGTGTGTGTGTGTAAGAAACAGTGTGACAGTGATTTTTCCATTTAAGAGCACAAATAAAACAAATAATTTCTACACAAAATGTATGCTATTTGGTTAAAATATTAATTATCATTTTATCACATTTTATTTTTCCTACTATTGAAGTTTATGGGTCCCAGCAGACAGCCTTCTTCAAAATATAAGGTATATTTAATCTTTGGATGAACCATAGCTTTAAAGCTGTCGTCCTTAATATTTTTTTTATTAAAAAAAACAATAATAAAAAATAATTTTTGAGCAACAAAACCAGCCGGTGTTTAAAAATGTCCTTACCTTAGTCTGAGACACAATGGTAAGTTAGCAAAAATGTTTCATGATTGGAGTGGCACCAATAGGTTTTCAAATGAAATATGGATAGCTCACTGTTTGTCTTTGTGACCTTACAGCATTGCGTCTGTATACACAGAAGCCCCAATGTCAAAGGTCTATCACATGCAAGGATCTACAGGCAGTGGATCATTTATAGCATTTTATCACAGTAGCTGGAATAAAAGGTGGATTATAAATGAGCATGGGTGCTATGAGGAGCTTCAATTTGCTTTTTGAGTTAAAGGGATAGTTCACCCAAAATTGAAAATGTACTCAACCTCAAACCTTTCTGAGTTTCTTCGCAAACAAAGAACTTTTCAAGAATGCTGAAAACCTGTAACCATTGACTTTAGTTAAAACAAACACTATAAAAGTCTGTTATGTGTTTAACAGAAGAAAGAAACTCATACAGGTTTGAAACAAGTAAAGGGTGACCAAATGATAATATAATTTCCATTTCGGAGTGTACCATACCTTTTAAAGAATGATTTCCTTACATGAAATCTAAATGTAATGTTAATTCACACTAAATTCATAAGTCATACAATGCTGATGTTAAGACTAACAATTTCAGAGCAAAGTATATGATAATAAAGGTGCACGGTTACATATTATATAAGCTAATTGGCAATCATTAGACTTAGTTTTTTATAAATACGGTAATACTTTTTTTCTCAGTCAGCATAACAAAAGTGGTAGACAAGTTTCTTACTTGTTCAGATGACATCCTCCGGTGAAAATAATATTATTTGGGTCAAACTGTCAAGGTGTAGAATCTCAAAGTACAGTATCAACACTGCTGCTGTGTTTGACAGATTCATCTGCAGTGACACTCATCCCACATTATATTTCTGTAAATAGCTGCAATTGCATATTTCAAACAGAGATGGCAACAAAGAGGCAAAACTCACGTACTGCAGCTTTACCATAGCCTTATTATTAGACAGCAAATAAAAAGGCTGAATGATGTTCAAGCATATAGAAATCCTATTCCGGGATGTCTCCTAATATGACATTTTTCATTTCACAGAGACATCACGTACCTCGCTCTGCTGAGAAATGAAACAATTCACAGGACCCTTGCTGTGGTGTTAGCTACTTTACTAGACAAATGTCAGGGTAATATTAGCATAGGTACTAAGTTAAATAACAGAAAGTGTAAAAACTAACTCTGAGCATTCAAATATAGAGCTAGGTTCTCAGATTAGCCTGCTGGCTAGCTCAAAATTGCTTTTCAGTGTTGGGAACAGTAAATATTTGCTACAAGTTTTGAAGCCATATTGTTAACGTTGTTAACACCCCTATTGTATTGATGTGAAATAGCTGTATTTCATATCTATATTATGAATTGATGCTGACATATTTTGTTAATCACACTTAATTGTCTAATCATTACTTAATGACATTTGGTATTTACTAATTAGCTTACGTGCTCCAAGTAATTTTTCGAAAATGCCACCCATAAAATAGGCCTATTACCTGACAGATGACTGAAACTCGTACCCTAAGCTGTTTTGTGCAACAAACCTAAGCTAAGAGTGAGTGGAGCCCACTGGTTTAGCCCATAAGAAACGTTGTCTGTCAATCAGTTTGTACGTTTGAGTTTTCTGATATGTGTTTGGATGGGTATTAGAGTTATGGAGCATTGTTGAAGTTAGCAAAATGGCTAAAGTTAGCAAAACTGCTATAACATGTTTAACTGTATACATTAGCACATGTTCAAATAAAAAGAATTAAAAGAACTAGCATCTCAAAAAGATAATATTGCCCGAGTCATGCTTCTGGGTTTTTTTTTTTTTTTGTTGTTGTT
Source organism: Danio choprae (assembly GCA_903798125.1). NCBI lineage: Eukaryota > Metazoa > Chordata > Actinopteri > Cypriniformes > Danionidae > Danio > Danio choprae. The sequence goes on from CAIGQW010000272.1 coordinate 3,720,227, forward strand.
TTTATGTAGCCTACACTTGTAATGTGTACATGTATTTTAGTTTAGTTCACACTGACACTGTACAGAAAGACACTGGTATTTAGTTGGATCAGTTTGTTTCCCTGCTGGTATATGTTAGCATTATTACTTATTGGTCTAGTACTCTTAACTTTCATCAACAAACTGCCTAAAATGTTAAGTAAAACTTTGTATGAATAATAAAATAATTGAAACCTTATTAACTTATTAAAATGTGTAAAAGTAGCATAAAACATTTTTGCCATGACTTATTGTCATAACATATTTTTTTACAATGATCCAGTGTTTGTACACATTTCTCAATCAGCACATTTCCTCTTCTTTCACAAATTAAGCAACTGAATTACAAAGCACATAAAAAAAAATTTTACAGGAAAGGACAGATGTGAATAAAACATAAAAATATGTTATGAAAAATAAAAAATAAGTATTACAAAATATAAGACTCACAGACAAACAGCATTAAAAAAATTTATTTTTGCACAGTAAAAAAAAATTACATTTGTATACAATCATGGCCTCCCAAGTGAGTTTGTGTGAAAAAGACATGACTGTATCGTTAACGTCAATGTGTAGTGCCATTGGCAAAACTTTCCCCCAGAGCAATCGGCGACAAATCTGATGACCAGCCAGTCAAAAGAGCTTAGCATATACCAAACCACAGCACAGCCTTTAGCTAAAGTACTTTTAATCTAATTGCACCACACTGTCTTCAAATAAATAGCTGGGGTGCTTTTTCTAAAAAGATGACACTTTGAAAATGATGAATATGAACAAAATTTGATGTACACACATTTCTTGTGCAAAAACACAAAGAGTGAATGCTGGCAAAACCGCATTGTCAACAGTGTATACAGCGCACCACGCCGCTCTCGGTGACCCCCATTATTTATGGTGACAGGCCAAATTGATTGTGGTGGAAAGATCCTAACTAGAATAAAATGAGCTTCTCTGTTATTGCCTTTCAGGTAAATCTCCGCTCTCTGCTTTTCCTCCAGGGGGAAAGATGTGCAACCCTGGGTTCGAGAAAACAGTTGTTTTCCTCAACCTTACAGAAGCCTTTAATGCTTTTCTGCATTCCCTTGTGACAAAAGAAGAGTGCTTATTTGCATTAAATGTATTTATTTATTGTGCTTTCAACCTTGTTGAAGTACACTTTTTTTTTAATTGCACTTGCATAATGTAATATTTCTTGCATTAAAGCACTTAAGCATGACGAGAGGATATTTTGATGACACACTTAAGTTTACTTTTTAAAACTGTGTGTGTGTGTGTGTGTGTGTGTGTGTGTGTGTGTGTGTGTGTGTAAATAAAACCAAAACCATCTTAATGGTGTTGTATTGCAAAATTAGTTTGCACTTAAATTAAGTTAAAATACATTTTATTAAGTCAGACTATTCATTAAACATTTAAGACACACTACATTGGATTGAACTATATTTTACATGTATTAAATTGCAACTTTATTTTTAGACAAACCAATTCTAAATATATTTAAATATGCAACCATGTAAATTAAACCAATGAAGTGAAACACCAACATTAATGCACATTTAAGTACACATGAATTGTCTGTAAGCATATTTGAGAATACACTTAAACCATATTTCAAAAGGCAGTACAAGCAATTAAGAAAGTTCAAATAATAATTAATTAAGGTCCCACTCATGAGTTCAACTAACTGCATTAATACAAAATACAATAGTGATGCATCTGAAATAAATTACAAATAATGTACAGTTAGATGTCTGAAAACATTTATTTAAAGCATACTAAAATGCACTTATTTAAAAAAAAAAAAGAGGGGGGGGGGGTTAGTCATGTTAAAACATCAAGTCCTTCTTTCCTGTGCATTCTGCTATTTCTCTGCTTTATTCCCTTTGTCAGTATTACGACACGCTTTGTAAACTTCTTAAAGAGCTTCTCTGTCTGCCCTGTGTGTTCTTCATTGCACATCCATGTGCCTGTGACCAAGCATTGCATGCATCCGTATTGTGCTTACAGACAAGATAGCAAACCATTTCCAAGACAATGACAGAGGGTTAAGCGTTTTATACGACGTCTTCTAGAATATAAAATCAGGAAAAAAAAAAACAGTCTTACAACCGTTGACATATGATATTGTGAGCGATGCATCGCTTACAGCATTATGCAACCGGCAGTTTTTCCATTACAGCAGCAGTGGCTATTTGTTTCAATGAAAGCACTAGATGGAGAGGGCCAGAGAAAATGACTGTCTGATCAGACTCTGCATACATAGAGGCCCGGACACATTTACATAATAGAGAAAGGGTGAGGAAATAGGTTAAGGCCATCTTGAATACTTCAGAGCACTGGATCTAGATAACCCAACACAAACCGGAAAACAGACAACTTTTTGCTAATCTGTTTAAACTTGTGTGATGAAAATGAAGGATTGATGCTTTTCAATCAACAAGTGTGTGGAAAATGGAAAGGGAAAATGAATGCGGTGATTCAAATTGATGAAAATCAGTCTCTCCAAGCTTTTAGTAAAACATTTTTTACAGGTTTTTGATTTTCTCAACATTTCTGGCAACGTTTTGGCCATTTCTTATGTTGCTTTGCAGTGAAAGTAAAAGCAGATGGATCAGAGTCACCAGTATGTGTATGTCTGTCTGTATGTATGTATGTAGATGTTTATATCTCTATAAAACAATGTAATAATATATATTTTTAGTTTTGTGCACTGAAGTCTCTGATGTTGTTGTTATGAAGTTTTTAAAATGCAACGTTATATTAATTAAAGGTATATTTAGTGTACAACAGTTAAAATGTGTGATTAAATTGTAATTAATTATGAGTTAATTCAGTGGTAATCATGGAGTTAATTACGATTAATATATTTATTGATTGACAGCATTAATGTGTCTCATTACTGAATTATCATTACTAATATAAATAGCATTGGTATTTGTTGTCCCCACGTTTTCCCCTTTCAACACTTTTTTCTTTCTTATTTTTATTAATTTCTTTTTTTTCTTCTTCTCGTTGGTCTTAAAATTCTATCAATTCAATTTGTTTCCTCCTGTACATCTAGACACACAGACAGAATATTGTAATGTGTCATAAATATTGTCATTTCCCCTTTCACCGCAATAATAAAAATTGAAAAGACAATGAAAATATAACACAGACAGCTTTCTTTTTTATTTGTCTATTTTTGGACCTCAATAACCATTACACTGTGTAATTTATATAAAAGGATAAACTGAGAGAAATAAAGACAGAGATAAAGTGTTTACATCTCAACTGTATAAAATAAACAACTTTAAAAATAATCTCTTCTGAATCAGTAAAATCATTATATATTTATCAAATATGATAGTTTTTTTTCATATAAGCATGTAAATGTCATTACATCTTACTAAGCACAGATAATTTGGAGCAGTACAATATATTTCTATGCTTTTTATGCAAGCTAAACTATTGTAAAAATGCAATTGATTTATATTTGTCCACATCAATAACAAGTGCATTAAGCTGCTATTTTTCATCAGCCAAATATTCACATTGGCCAATAAATGCTTTATGTTCATTGTAAGCTGTAATAATAAAGAATCAGAACCCTCATTTCTGGCATGTATTAATCCAGATTAAAATGTTTAAATGGAACATAACTGATTGAGGAAAAATTAGAGGAGAAAGTGTGTGCGCTTCCATATAAAGTTTGTGGTGGTTCAATAACTAGTAGTGACTGTTTAGCAATTGATTCCACGCACGTAATTTCAAGTGGGCTTTCAAGTTACAAAAACATCAGATGATGCATCTAGGGCTGTCCAATATCTGCAGCAATTAAAAATATCAAGCCCTCTGAATTTTGCAATATTTACTTGCATTAAAATCTAACACACGCTCATTGAAAATACATGCTTCAGCTTTGTGAAACGACAAACATGCACTTCAGCACATAGTACATTTGACTGCAGTTTCTAGCTGGAATTAACACTACAGGGCAGTATGACACCAACAATGTTGGTTCTTTTCACACTAATGATATCAGGGACCTATTATCGACCAAAACAATTCTTATTTTCATGCAGTCCTTTGCACAACACCAAATAAATACCACAAAACAACTTAATGTCTATAATTTGTAATCGAATAGCTTTTTTAAATAATATATATAGTTCCACAAAAGAGATAAAAGCAATGTAAAAAACAAGGTAAAACTATGTGGTTGCAGAGTACTTTCACTTACATTTGCTTTTGAAAACACTGTTGTTTGGGTTTTAGGGAAGGTTTAGGTGATTTGCTAGGTGATCTGTAGGACAAAACCCTATTATGTAGATATGCATAAAAAGATGTTTCCGAAACGTGTAACAAAATGTATTCCACATTTTGTAACGTATTCCAGATTCACAAAAAATGTAGACACTGCCCTCTAGTGGATTTGTCATCTCAAACTTGCAACAAAATGTTCCCAGAGAAACATATTTTACGTTTTGCCCAAAAATGTATCCTGAAGCATGTATTTCCAATGAGCTTGGGTTTTTAAAATCTGTCATTACAGATCCCAAAATCCTGGAGGGACTAAAAAATACATGCAATTGTTGTTGTTTTTTTTTGTTGTTTTTTATGGGTCTGATTGCAATGCGTCAGGTATGGCAAATTGTCCTGAGAGATCAGTTGAGTGGTGTGGGATTGACACGGCCTCTGTCTCTCTGTTCTCCAGTGGCGGTTTGTGCTACACTTGCTGGCGGGCCGCTTAACAAGGCCTTCACTCAAGCCTGAGCAGCCCATCATCACACTGTCCTCCTCTCCTACGCTCAGGTCAAGGGTGTTTGACACCTCTGCTTCAGCCGAGCACACAGCAATTCCTGACGTTCAGGGTGTCACATTCTGCGGACTAATGATTTAAAGGGACAGCTCATCCCCCAAAAAAGAAATTCTGTCATTGTGTATTCTTCCTTGTGTCATTTCCTTATTTTGTGGAAGAAGAAAAAAAAGGAGATATTTAGCAGAATGTCCTAGGAGCTCTAAATACTCATTACTATTTGAACACAAATTTGAATAAGAGATTCATCTGAATACTTGTTAATTACAGGTGGAAAATATAAATGTTTAATGAATCTTTAGTCTGTTAAAATATTGTAAAACTGGGAAAAATATAGTTTAAGATATTAATATTTAAAATGTATTGGGGGAAAAAGACATTTACAGTACAACTTAACTAACATTCAAAACAAGTTAAGTGATTAACTATTGTAAAACCTTTTTTAAAATTTACGACGATCTGATTTGATACTCTGAGGTACATAAAAACGTATTTTTATGGTATTTTATATTATATTACTAGTCTTAAGTGCGCTTAGAAACATACCTCATAGAAGTGCCCTCTCTGTAAGTGCGCTTTAACATTCAATTGTATTATAAGTATAGATTTGAAATATAATACAAATACATACTACAATAACTACAAGTAAACACTCTTTCAAAATGGCAATCACCAGAGCACCAAAGCACAAAGCACCATTTACTTCCATAGAGCAGCCTGGTTACTGTAATATTAAAGGAAAAAATATTTTATTAACTATTTTTATAAGCAGAAGATGCTTTTGGTTGGAATGTGGTATTTGGTGATTCTTAAATTGACATACACTACAAATACATACTATCGATGATTAAGATTTACTCTTTTTTCCCAAGTCTTGGGCACCATTTACTTCCACTGTGTGGAAAAGAGCAGCTTGATTATAATATTAAAGTTCAATGAATTTATGGTTATTGTTTTTAAGCAGAACTTAAGGCAAAATACTTAAAAATAGTTAAAACTGTGGTATTTGGCGATTCATAAAATGTGAGTCAACAGTTACGGGCATTGTCCCTTTAAGAGCTCATTTTTGGAGAGTTGCCCCTTTAAACATTTGTCGAAATACATAATGCCACCCTAATTAGTACTATTATCATTAGTGTTCATATTTCAAAAATATTATCTTATATGCATCTCCTACTGGCCTGTACCAATGTGGAATGATTTATTTAGTCATTAAATATTTACTCATATATTTCTAAACTAATTATGAATTCTAAGATATGATAAATTGAACACATACATAAGCCTTATTAGCATACTTATTAAGATCCTATGGTGTGAGTCACCTGATACGCCTTCGTCGAGTAAAAGAGCAGCAGTCAGTGCTGTTCCAGACTGATATGTGTTAAGTGTTTATGTGCGGTGAGTTGGCGAATTATACAGAGGAGATGCATTGCTGTTGTCAAACTGTTAACTCACAGTTGCAGACTGTCGGTCTGGCTGCTTGTGTGGTCCATTAATAAGATTAATAATTCATTAATTACACTCGTTTATGTTTCATGAGACTAAATTGAATGATTTATGACAATGCAAGGTGTGAAGCAATGTGTTTGGGGATTAATAATAGAACACCTGAGCTATATTACAGCGCATCACTACTTATTGGAGAATTAACACTGGATACAATTTTATTAAAATAAATACATTTAAAGGGATAGATCACCAAAAATGAATATTCAGTTATCATTTATTAATTTTTTTACCTGTTTCAAATCTTTATAAGTTTCTTTCTTCTGTTGAAAACAAAAAAAGATGTTTTGAAAAAGGCTGATACTCATAAAAGTTTGGAATCACTTGAGGGAGTAAACAGTCACGATCACACAAGGAAGAGAGGACAGGCTGTTAGAGTTCGTGACGTTTATTCACACAGTGGATCAACGCACATAGTGCGGAAGGTGAAACATAGTGAGTCAACGCACTTAGTGTGGAAGGTGAAGACAACACAGTTCGTGGATATGATAAAAGTCACTTCCCTTGATAAGGCGAGCAGACTGATGACAGGAGTCGGGCTGGAGGATTCCTTGGAGGATAAACGAAGGTCTACGATGAGGAGAATGAACGAAGAATAGAGGTGACCATCTAACGTTGATTCCAGCCAGTGAGTGAGTGAGGTGAGCTTATGTAGTGAGTGGGTGATGGCTGGAGCAGGTGAGTGTGATTACGTGTGCAGGTGTACGTGCTCAGTAATCAGGTGATAGTGTGCGATGTGTAGTGGATGGTGACTGTGAATGGTGACTGGGGCTGATAGAATGTGCAGCGGGTGTGACAGTACCACCCCCCTCCACGGGTGACTCCTGGCACCCTAGACCGGCGACGGGGACGACCACAGCCTTGGGGAGCTGGGCGGTTGGGATGTTGGCGATGGTATTCCTCGAGGAGAGTAGGATCTAAGACGTCATCTCAGGGTGTCCACGACCTCTCCTCGGGGCCAAATCCCTCCCAGTCGATCAGGTATTGGATCCGGCCGTCCCGCCGCCGGGAGTCGAGAATCTTCTTGACTCTATAGATGTTCTCTCCTAGGATCTCAGGTTGTGCTGGAGGGGGAGGCGGTTCCGGGTCTGTGGAAGGAGGAGGAACAGGGTTAGTGTAAGGTTTGAGGAGTGAGACGTGAAAGGCTGAGGATATACGTGAATGTGGAGGTAGGTTGAGGCGGTAAGTGACTGGGTTTATTTGTGAATGTATGGTGTACGGCCCTATGTAGCGGGGACTCAGCTTCTTGCAGGGCAGTCGGAGGCGGATGTTCTTGGTGGACAGCCAGACTTTGTTTCCAGGGTGGTAGACAGGGTTGGGTAGTCTGCGGCGATTAGCGGTGTCCGTGTGCCTCCGAACTGCTTGCTGGAGATGGATGTGAGCTGAGTCCCATACCCTCTCGCTCTCCTGAAACCAGTGATCCACCGCGGGTACCTCAGAGGACTCGCCGGTCCATGGGAACAGTGCGGGTTGGTAACCTAGCACACACTGAAATGGTGTTAGTCCAGTGGAGGCTTGCTGTAGGGAATTTTTGGCGTACTCGGCCCACGGTAGATACTGGCTCCAGGTACTTTGGTGTTGGGCACAGTATGTCTGGAGTTAGCGGGGGATCTCCTGGATCTTTCGTTCGGTCTGGCCATTTGTCTAAGGGTGATATCCGGAGGAGAGGCTGATGGTGATACCCAGAAGTCGGAAAAAGGCTCGCCAGATCCTGGAAACGAACTGTGGCCCGCGATCCGACACAATGTCTTCAGGTAGACCGTGGTTGCGGAAGACATGTTGGAAGAGGGAGTTAGCGGTTTCTAAGGCAGTGGGAAGTGTCTTGAGTGGGATGAGCTTACATGCCTTAGAAAAGCGATCCACGACCACCAGTATGGTGGTGAATCCTTGAGATGGAGGTAGGTCGGTGGCAAAGTCAATGCCTAGGTGTGTCCAGGGTCGGCGAGGAATGGGCAGAGGACGTAACTTGCCCTCAGTGAGACGGTGCGGGGTGGTAGTGATGGCGCAGACCGAACACCCCCGAACATACTGGGAGACATCTCCGGCCATGCCCGGCCACCAATATTTTTCCTGTAGGAGTGAGAGAGTTCGCCTGCTGCCCGGGTGTCCTGAGCCGAGGGATGTGTGCACACTCCTGAGGAGCGGGAGTCGCTGACTGGCGGGTACGTAGGTTAGGCCTTGGGGAAGTTCTGACGGTGCAGGTTCCTCGAGGGTAGCGGCACGGATCTCTTGTCGTGGATGGGGTCAGGTGAGTATATGCGTGATAAGGTGTCGGCCTTGGAGTTTTTGTGTTCGGGTTGGTAGGTGATGGTGAAGTTGAAACGTGCAAAGAAGAGGGACCATCGTGCTTGTCGTGCATTGAGGCGTTGAGCGGAGTGAAGATATTGCAGGTTTTTGTGATCAGTGATAATGGTGAAGGGGAATTGAGCTTCTTCGAGCCAGTGCCACCATTCCTCGAGGGCCAGTTTGATGGCGAGTAGTTCGCGGCCCCCAATCCCGTAATTCTGCTCCGCGGGACTTAGTTTCCTGGAGTAGTACGCACACGAATGGAGAGCTTTGGGTTCACCAGACCACTGAGAGAGTACAGCACCTACTCCCACATCTGCCGCATCAACTTCGACTACGAAGGGCCGTGTAGGATCGGAGTGCTTGAGGATGGGTGCCGAGGTGAATTTGCTCTTGAGGAGCGTGAAGGTGTGACGGGCTTCAGAGCCCCAGGAGATGGTACGTTTACCTCCTTTAAGGAGGGATGATAATGGTGCGGAGAGGATGACGTGGAGGGCCGGATAAACCCCTGGAGCAGGGCTTAAGTCCTTTTCGATAAGCGGCCAGCAGCGGGTGGAACCAGGGTCCGGAAGTGCAGAGTGTATTCGTGAATGGGGAGGTTTCGTTGGCTGAGGATGATGAGCTCGTCGTGCACGGTGAGTGGGGTGAGCGCAACACCGAACACTTCCTTGAAGTGTTGGGTGAAGGCGTGGAAGGAGTGCAGGATTGGATTGCCGGTGTTCCAGAGGGCATCCGCCCACTGGAGTGCTCTGTCAGTGAGAAGTGATATCATGAAGGCGATTTTGGTGATGTCATTAGGGAATTGTGAAGCGTTAGCTTCAATATATAATGAGCACTGGAGAACAAAGCCTGTACAGGCGCGGGCGAGAGAGAGGCGTATTGGCGATCGAAAGAGG
>CAIGQW010000272.1:3747260-3776621 GCA_903798125.1 Danio choprae
GCTGGTTCGAGCCTCGGCTGGGTCAGTTGGTGTTTCTGTGTGGAGTTTGCATGTTCTCCCCGTGTTGGCGTGGGTTTCCTCCGGATGCTCCGGTTTTCCCCACAAGTCCAAAGACATGCGGTATAGGTGAATTGGGTAAGCTAAAAATGTCCATAGTGTATGTGTGTGAATGAGTGTGTATGGATGTTTCCCAGTGATGGGTTGCAGCTGGAAGGCCATCCGCTGCGTAAAACATGTGCTGGATAAGTTGGTGGTTCATTCCACTGTGGCAATTAATAAAGGGACTAAGCCGAAATGAAAATGAATGAATAATCCATAAATCAAATGAATGAATTACTAAGCAGTTGACTAACTGAAATAAGTCATGATAAAAGACAGAATAGAAACCATTTAACTAATTTAACTAAGCAAATAGGTAAGAGTCTACCATTGGATAGCTGGTAACGAATAACTTAACGCTAACTTATGCAGAGAGTAGCTTCTTGTTTCTTAAAAAACCATGTTTGAAGACAAAACCCTTGTTTATGGAAAGATGTTCTTTTGTTTCATTCATTCATTCATTTCCCTTCAGCTTAGTCCCAACAGGACTCCAACCAGCGACCTTCTTGCTGTGAGGCTACAGTGCTAACCACTGATGTACAGAGATTGCTGAAACTTCTAAAATTGGGTCAAGAACTGTTCAATGCAATACTATAAATTGGAAGGATAGTGGGGAACCATTGTCTTTGAGAATGAAATGTGGTCAGAAAAAGATCTTAAATCATTGAGATCACGATAACTATTGCGATAACTAACGTCTTGTGAAATCAAACGGTAAAAAAAAAAAAACAATAAGGAAAAAAGGTTTATGATTAAATGATAAAACATTACTGTTTGATTTTTAAGAAAAAAACATCCTAAAAGATCAAGAGGGGCTACATAATAGTTCATCAAACATATCCAATACATTCTTCAACTTTAACTATCTATTACTTCCACAGAATAGCCTGCGACGAGCATCATACCATGAGTCTAATATCTCTCTAACTATATCCATTTCCCCGACCACATGTGCTGTCAATCCATCAAATACGCATGTCAACACATCAGATGGTGTCGTAGTGTAATTTGTTAACATTAATGGCTGTCTGGTGACCCTGAATGAAGTCTGGAGGTCTGATGGTTCAGTGACAGGTCTCCAGTCCTCCGAGTGCTTCTGCTCTGCATCTAATATTAGAGCACTTGTGATCCCGCGACGGCTGCCATTGCTCTCCATGGGCTAGCGGCGTTAGCCCCGTCTGACAGCATGTAAAATATCTGTTTACATTTTTTGGCTGACAACAGAGTGCTGACATCCACATTTCCCCCGTGACCACATGAAATAACCCTGTCAAGAAAAGTACATTTCAATCTCCACTTATGGCTTTTTACCAGGCTCACTCCAAGGTCAAGAGGGTGACTTACAGTACGGAGGGAACACAAACTGTTAACGATTGACTATAAACTACTGCTTCAGGACGATTGCGCTTCAAGAGTCCTGTTCACAACGTGGCGCTCTAACAAGCAAATCAACTGAGAAAAAAGAAAAAAACTAAGAAAAAATAAAGGATGTTGAGTCTGTTTGTTTTTGTTTAATCATTTGTGATTGCTCGGAAAAGGCACTTGAGGAGTGAAATTGCACATGTGAAATATTGGTAGCGCAGAAATGTTACAAAAGCACATTCCATTAAAATTACACAAAAGGACAATCAGTGATTCATTTTAAACACTTCAGTTCCAGCAAAACAAGACAAAAATGTTTAAAGAGACCAAATATAAAAATTAGTGGACTGTATGTAGACGTCCTCACAATAGGGTAAATTACAACAAATGTCCTAAAAGCAGAAGAAAATAAACATGCTATAAACACACAAAGGACTTAAAATACACACTCATTCACACACATACACTACGTCCAGTTAAGCTTATTTATTAACCTATACTGCATGTCTTTGGACTGTGGGGGAAACCGGAGCACCCGGAGGAAACCCACATGAACACGGGAAGAACATGCAAACTCCACACAGAAACTGCAACAGGCGCAGCCAGAAATCGAACCAGCGTCATTCTTGCTGTGAGGCGACAGTGCTAACCACTGAGCCACTGCGCCACCTTAAATTAAAATAAAATACTGGTTAAACAAGAGCCTACCATTGGATAGTTGGTAATGAATAATTTAAACCTAACTGATGCAGAGAGTAATGTCTCAATTCTTAAACAACCATGTGGTAAGACACATCCAGTGGTCATGGAAAAGTTTATCTGTTTCACAAGGTTCAAAATATTAGCATGCATCAAGTAAAGAAAACATGTAAGCTGAAACTACTAAAATTCAAGAACTGTCTAATGCTATATTAAAAAAAGAAAAAAAATCCTGATCTCCAATCACAAACATCTTGTGCAATCAAATTGTAAAAAAAAAAAAAAAAAAAAAAGATAAGCAGCTTGTCAGTGTTCGTCCGCGTCATTTGTTATTGTCACGTGCTTCCTTTTTGTCCTTCTCCCGCCACCGTCATTGTTCATCTGTTCCACCTGTGTTCATCCCGTCTGTGTCATGTAGTGGTTTCCGGCTTTTCTCTTAATGAATCAAACTTAGTCTGGAGGTTGTGAATATCAGAAGAATATACTTTATTGGAATATTTTCCAACAAAGCAGAGACAGCCTGGAGCAGACCCATCTCAGTCTCTCCCCAGGACAAATCCGATGTCCCTCAAATTTACTGCATCCTTTATCCTTGCTTCCTCCCACCTCTGTGTTTTCACAGCTGGTTCCTGGGTCAACAGGCCTCTCCCTGCTCCAACTCATTTACGACCCTAATTTAAAGTCACCTCTTCTTGTTGGCCCTTATAATGTACAAATCTAATGCATTCATCACTATTTTACCACATATAGTGGAGGTTTGGCAATCATTACTAGTGTTTGTTTTCAAGCATCTAAACAGGACCTTCCTATACCATACAGTATGTGTCTTTTCAAACATATATGACAGTTTCAACATATGTTGTATACATTTCATGCTTTTCTGACACAGATGGTTCTCATTGAATGCCGAAGTCCTTTCTCGTGCTCTTCTATGACCCCTTTGGACTAACCCATCACCTGTTTTCAAAGACATATAATGGCAGATTCAAATGGCCCTCCACTCACACAATTAAATGTGTCTTTACATAAGTTTAGAAAATAAAAATCTACTTCAGTCATCAGTGTAATCAATCCGTTATCTATTTATACCCTTTCGTCTGTGTCCATTGTTGTCCGGTATTTTGGTTCGTTTGGTTCGTGTGGTTGTCTCGTCCTGTCTTCCCGCATCCAGTATCTGTTCCCCGTAAGTGTTCAATAAATCCGTTTGTTAATGTATCTCGTGTTAAGTCTCGTTCTGTCACCATCCGCCACCATTGCGATACATAATACCGGACCCAAAGTTAGCGGCGTGTTTTCCCCCGATTTTCTTTTTATAGTCTTTTTGCCCCTCAGGGTTTTATTTTTATCCCTTCGTGTTTTCCTGGTCCCCACCCACCCTCCTGTTCGTCATCACCGCCTGCTGGAGCAGGGGGAGAGCAGCCCTGAGGACCATATCCGAGCGACTGTGAACAGCTTTCCGGGCGACGTGCTCTGCACGCCCATCATCTCTCGCAGAGCACGATCGCCCGAAGATGGTCCTCGGGGCAACATCGCCGCAATTATGGAGTGGACACTGGCGAGTAAAATATTTCTACTCACCGCCTTCCTGGAGGATCTCGTCAGTGCCACTCCAGGCCCAGTGACCAGCCCAGCAACATCATCCACCTGCAGGGAGCGCTTGCCAGAGCCCACCGCAGACAGAGAGCCACCCCCACCTGAGGAGCCAGCGCCCCCTAGAGCGACAGAGCGGAATCAGGCTGAGATGGAGGAGCTTAAAGACCCGTCTGACCAGGTGGACGAGCCGGCAACACCGCCAAGAGGGGGAGTCCTGGCGGCTACCCGCGACAGCAGCGAGAGTCCCGCCCACCCCCCCATGCAGATGGACAGCGGCTGGACACTGGGAGGCTACTCATTGGCTTCTGGAGCTTTAATTTTAATCATCCGCTGCGTTTAGGCAGCAATATCCGTCCGCTGTATTTAGGCAGCAACCAACTGTTTCCGCACAGTTTTTTAATCTTCCTTATCCGAAAAAGCCTCAGCTCCAGGGTCATGAGTAGCTTCCCACGGTCCCCCAGAACTGCAGCCAGTCATCCAGCTCCAGCACTGCTGCGGTCAGCCAGCCCCCCAGCTCTCGCTCCAGCTCCGGAAATGGAGCTCGCTTGTGGGCGCTGCCTGTCTGCATCACCCTCTGGAGGGTGTCGCCCAGCGTCAGCTCCTACGGCCTCCGAGCTACGGACTCCACCTCGGCCCTTCGACCCTAGGGCTCCGCGTTGGCTCACTCCTCCCTCGTCTTCGTCATGGGCCGTCCGCCCACCAGCTCCGCCAGGCTCCCTCGTCCGTTGGTCAGTCGTCGCCCTTCCTCCGCCTCTGGACTCCACTCTTCCGGCTGCACCTCATCGCACCGTCCTACCGGCAGCGTTGAGCTCCTCTATCCCTCCAGCTACGCCTTGGTCCTCTGTCGCTCTGGCTACGCCGCGGGCTTCCGGAACCCCGCCTCGTCTTGCTCGGGTGAGCCGCCTGCTTCGCCCGGCCCTCAGAAGCCTCGGCGTCACCTTCGCCCTTCGGCTCTCCGTCACTTCCGTGGGCTCCACCGCCATCAGCGGCGTCTCCCTCGGTCGGCCCCCTGGAGTCAGCAGCCACTCCTCCTCCATGGATCCTCCCGTCCTCGACTCCGCCCGGGGCCGTCCTTCTGGCTGTGTCCTGGGTCCTCCTGCTCCGGTTCCCTTCCTGTGTCTCCCTCAGACTCCTCCCTTGTACCCTCCCCTTCTACCCTCCTTCTTCTTTTTGTTGTTTCCCGTTGAAGGCGCGAGGACGCGCCTTCAAAAAGAGGGGGGTACTGTCAGTGTTCGTCCGCGTCATTTTCTTATTGTCACGTGCTTCCTTTTTGTCCTTCTCCCGCCACCGTCATTGTTCATCTGTTCCACCTGTGTTCATCCCGTCTGTGTCATCAGTGTAATCAATCCGTTATCTATTTATACCCTTTCGTCTGTGTCCATTGTTGTCCGGTATTTTGGTTCGTTTGGTTCGTGTGGTTGTCTCGTCCTGTCTTCCCGCATCCAGTATCTGTTCCCCGTAAGTGTTCAATAAATCCGTTTGTTAATGTATCTCGTGTTAAGTCTCGTTCTGTCACCATCTGCCACCATGGCGGTACACAGCTGTGTAGCTCTACATCATTTTTACAGACTGGCCAGCACAGAGTCCAGACCTTAGCATTATTGAGAATCTTTGAGATGTGCTGAAGAAGGCTTTGCAAAGCGGCCCAACTCTCCCATCATCATTACAAGGTTAATTGCTGCAACTCTGAATTATATTATATAACACGTTTTATATATAACTCTGGATGGGAATAAATGTTGTGACAGTGCAGAAGCATATTGAAATGATGTCATGACAATCATAAGCTAAATGTGATCCAATAAAATATATTGGAGTATGTGATTTTTTATGTAAATAGTTAAATTTTCCATTAAGCTTGTACACATTGGAGCAGAAATAAACATGAAAAAAATGTGAAGGAAAAAGTGAAAACGTTTTATGTGTCATGGAAATCATAATAAAATGGGCAACAGAACAGGATTTGGTACATACTTAAAAACACTTCACATACTGTAGTCCACATTAATTTATGAAGATGTAGTTAATTAATATTAAATGAATTAATATTCATAAAAAAACACTGTTGTTGTATCAATATCTTTCTTATTGCTTTAAAAATCTAGCTTTGTTAAGCCCTTTTCGTCTATACTTTAAAAACGGATTTGTTGAATGTGTCTGTCTGTTTGATTAGGTTTTGAATAATTTAGAATATAATAGAACTTATTAGAACACATTAAGAACACATAGAGATCAGAAAATACTGTTTTTGAAGTTTTACTAATATATATTTGTTATTGCAACACAACCTCATGGCAAGTTGTAACGTTTTGATTTAGTGGCTAATTTGATTTAGTGTATGATTTTAATTTGATTTAGTGTATGAATTTGTACATTTCTACATTTTTAGTACATTTTTCTCACCCACCAATCATAGCTGTGCATATGGATGGGGTTTGGGGTCAAATACAATGAAACAAATGAGACACCAATATCCATGCAATGTGCCAGTGGAAGATTTAAACCGATTTAAAGACTTTCTCTTTGACACGTCAGGCATCAAGCCGGTTAAAGACCTCTAAATCCGCTCCATCCTTATAAATCAGTCTATCTTTGCTCCCCAGGAATTCACTGGACAGGACTTTGTTGTTGTTGTTGTTGGTATATAAGGAGTGAGCGAGTCAGCAACGGCTGCACTTCTCTCTCTTTCACCTTGCCCTTTTAATGCGCCATGAAACTCCTGTGTCCTTACAATACATTTTGTTCTGAAACAATGTGTGGCAGAAGCCTTGAGTCTGTGTGTATTACATCTCACGCCAACTCATCACTACACCTTGTAAAGGTGCCTAGAGAGAAGGAGCAGGGCAAAAAGCGGGCGTTCTGACTATTTATGACATTTTTCCAGCCGCATTATCTTCACACTAAATCTCCTTGGGGTAGATGGAGTGCACAGAGCGAGCTTTTTCAGCCGCAAACTCTTAACATGTTACCAGACATTGCTTTTAGGAGCTGGCTGTTAACAGAGTTGACAATGGTCTTTTATGGCCTTCAGATTGAATATTCCCAGTGTCCGCCTCAGTACAGGTCATGTCATTACAGCTGATAGCACCAGCATCCCCTGGGAGGGACATCCGAGTGTTTTTTTAATGGCATGGATTTTGTTTTGTTTTTTTCTCCATTATTGCTGTCATTTCTTAGTGGTCTGCTGCATGTTTTTATTTTATAAATGCATTTGTCTCTATTAATAAAGATTCTATGTTTTATTGCACCATTGAACAAATGTGCTAGACAAATGTTGGGCAATTAGTCATTGCTTTAATGGCTGACAAAGGAACAGTGGCGCCATTCCTTTCACGTCTGGTTAGACTAGATTTACACGGTAGTTTATACTGTAGTAAATATTAGAAAAACAATAAACCAATGTTAATAACAAGAAAAGAATGATGAGCTTCCAAATATGATGTAATCTGCCAAAACCATTGGCCGACATAAAAATAAGGATGAACTGGCTGGGGAAGGCTAAAAAGCACAATTAAATGTGTACATAAGGTTGTTAATCTTTCATAAATGCTTCTGTATATGCACACGTGCATGCACGCAGACACACATTACTACTAAATCATATTGTATTACAAAGAAAATACATTAAGCAAATATGAACATTTTAAATAGAGAGAATTAAACAGTTTTTTTTGTTGGAAGGTTAGACAATTATAGGGGACACTAAAGAGAATTTTAAAAATAGAATAATGTATGAACAATTTTTGGTCGCACTATATTTTAATGTACAATTCACACTATAAACAAGCTATTAACAAACCATTAATTGAAACGTTTAGCTTAATAAACTAGTAATTAACTGATTATTAATATTTCATAAGGCAGTAGTTGTATTTAGGTATTGGGTAGCATTAGGGATGTCAATTAAGATTATACTTTATAAGTGCTAATAAATAGTTAATAACTTATTAATAGGCAGGTAATAAGCCAGTAGTAAATGTTACACAGTCTAAAGTGTTAACCAATTTTCCCTCAGAAATTGCTAGTAAATGTCACAGTTGATTATAAATAAAGAAGAATAAAGCTTTTTCTTATTAAATAAAAATAAACAGCATGTAGCGTTACTCAAATAAATGTGATTTATTTATTTGGTAATATCAAAATAATATTTTCCTTTCTGTTTTTGTTCTTTTCTTTTCTTTCTGGCTGAAAGTCTATTAACACAGTTTTTGTCGTGAACAAATGATGTAGCAGTGCTGGACAAATGTTGGGCAATTAGTCATTTCGTTAATGGCTGAGAAAAAAAGTGGCGCCATTCCTTTCACATCTGGCTAGACTAGATTTATGCTGCAGCTTATGTATACTGTACTAAATTCATGTTTCAATGTTAATATTAACAAAAGAATAAAGAGGTTTAAATAAGATGCAATATGTCCAAGTCGTTGTCCAGCATGGAAATGAGGAATAATTGGCTGGGTAATGTTAAGCACAAATTCTAAATATATACCTTGAAAGCAGAGGTTGTTAATCTTTGGTATATGGCTTTGTGCAATTTTATGGCGTATGTTCAGACAGTGTTTACTTGGAAATTGCTTACTTAGATTAAATAACAAAGAAATGGAAAGTACATTTCATTAATAAAAAATGGAAAGATGCATGTGAAACACTGAAGTCAAGAGCAATACACTGAAAAAAATGGTTCATTGCAAATTGTTGCAAACAATTTATATAAGCTGAATTTAAACAAACAAAGTTTACATTTGAATGTGTTTGTTTAAATTTAATGTGCTTGTTTGAATTCATCTCATATAAATAGTTTGCAACATCTTAACTTAAAAAGTTTAGTAAATCCAAATAACATTTTTTTCAGTGTATTTTAATGCCAGAATGGGACCAAAAGTAGTCCAAATGATGATGTTTTGCATCACAGTCTGGCATAACAGAATACAATAGATTTCCATGAGATAAGGTTACGTTTTTGAACAATTTCATTAATTATTATTTATTTATTTTGAAAGAATTGTTAATCGCTGTGAAGATGCACATTTCTCATTCAAACACCACCTGTTTTTTTTTCCTTCACTTTCTTCAATTTGTGAAGCTCGTTCCTCGCCACTGGCTTGCATGGTTTGGGACTTGTGGAGCTGCACATCGATGGATTTGCTCTTTAGTGTTTGGACTTTCAGCAGTGAAAATTTAACCACACTGAACTGAACCGAACTGAACTTAAACTCTGAAAACTGGACTGACACAGATTCAATTTACTATAATCTCCTATGTTAAGTAGCTATGACACAATCTAAATTGTAAAAATATAGAAATAAAGATTAATTGAATTGAATTGAATTAATTTCATGTTTAATGTGTTTGCTATTTGCTATTTCTTTCTAAGTAGCTATGACAAATAACTAGCCATTTTGTAAGTGAAATAAGTTTCATAAACCTGTTTTTTTTTTCTAAGAACTGCACCAAAACAGACAAAAAATCATCTTTTATATATTCCCTCCCCTGTAAGATCTGTTCTGACATTTAATTATCCTAAAACATCACCACTTTTTCCTGTTCTCGCGCTCTGTGAATAGATGCTGTCTCCTGCTTTCATCCTCGGACAGCATGATCACACACCTAATCAATGAGAATATACAAATATACAAACGTCCACATTTCTTTTTCAGCTCTACGCAGTTAACAAAAAGGTATTGAAAACGTCACTTTCCACATCAGCACAAAGCGTCATATGCTTGATTTATGAACTCCTTTAATACTTGCGCTTGCTGGTAAATTCTTCCATTGGTGTCATTTTCAACAATCATTGTGATTTATTACTGTGGTGCAACTGAACCGTTCTTGATACCATTAACTTATAGTTTGGTATTATTGTCGGTTGTTCATTCAAGATAAAACATTTGCATATATTGAATCTACCAACTCATCCAAGATCAATCAGAAAATGACCAAATATGACTTTGTCACATTCGGTTTTAGGATGCCGTTTAGTGTTTTAGTAGACACTCAAACATACTTTACTAAGTTTACTTCAGGTTTCCTAACTAAGTTTTAATGCTAAGTTTTCAAAAATGGATTTCAAAGTGCAAGCTTTTAGACACAATTACCTTTATTGTCTCTGAGAAAAGTGCATTTATATTCAATCATCAGGCAAACGCTTTTATCCAAAGTGACTTACAAATGAGGACAATTGAAGTAATCAAAGCAACAAACAATATGTTGATACTATGACAACTACTTAGTCTAATGCAGTACACAAAGATATGAAAATTCTCAGTGTCTCTGGACATACAATAGTGTTTATAATGTGTCAGAGATATGATTATGATAATATTTCTTCTTATAAAATGTCAAATAAAAATGAAAATCTTGTTTGCATTATTGTTCAGAGATGTTTATATACACAAAAAAATGTTGTGTTTCACTCAATCGATTTGTGTTTGGACAACATAAAGAGATAAAGGTAACATTAGTTTTTTACAAATGTAAGTTTATTGAACTTAAAACAATTAGGTTGTCACAAAAAAAAAGTTTCAGCTCATTTTAAGCAAACGTAATTTTTTGAGTGTAAATTTTTAGGCAACACAATATCACAATGCCAATGTTTTAACTTCAGAAGAGGTTTTTTTTAAGAGAGTCTGATATAATATCATACAGAAGTACAGTACTAGTCAGAAGTGTGGACACATTTATGATAATTATGCTTTAATTTATTTGATTGAAGAATTTATGTTTTTATGTGATACAGTTGACATGCATTTCCCATACATTTCTGTATATTCCCATGAATTCCTGGTACGTTTCCAAATTGGAAAATTAAAAAATGTTAAATAAAATCCCAGATGAAGTTCTTGTGAAAAAGTTTTATT
Organism: Danio choprae; assembly: GCA_903798125.1. NCBI lineage: Eukaryota > Metazoa > Chordata > Actinopteri > Cypriniformes > Danionidae > Danio > Danio choprae. The sequence continues at coordinate 3,757,868 of CAIGQW010000272.1, forward strand.
TCATCGCCTTTGCATCCTTAATCAAGATGCACAATCAAGATACATAATGCAACCAGTGTGCGGATATGGAACGTAGAGGACAGACATCAGCATAGAGCTTCTTAATCAGCTCAATATTCACAGTCAGTTCATATTGTTTCCCCATTTGTTTGCTCCAGTCCTGAGTGCCATTGCACCATGTGCTATAATGACCTATGGCACTTCATCAAATGGTTTTGCATTTAAATTATTCAGGTGCTTACACAAGACCCCAAAGCCCGAAATTAGAGCAGTGCACGTTTGGCACAAAATGGTATAGGTTTTATACAAGGGGTCAGTAAACACTGAACCATTATTCTCACACTAAATTAATAATATGTATGCATACAGCTGTCAGGTATCAGGGTTGTTCATCAAAAAGAGAGAGAGAGAAAAAAGCCTCCATAGCGTTTAATGATCTTATGGTTGGAAGCTCGCTCAAAATTAAGGATTTTACACATGCAGCACACTGCTGGGAATGCGCATGGCCAATTAAATATTCTACACAGATAACTGCAGATCGATTGTAGAAGAACAGACCTGAACAGACCTGAGGTAATTTTAAGGTCACAGCCAGCTGCTATTCTTCAAACTGTCAGAACACAAATTGATTTGTGCCTCTTGAAGTTGGGACCTCATCATGAAGATCTGCCCACTGTGCCTTTCACACCACCAGCAAGCAAATAGAAAACAACCAGGTGCCTTTCGCATTTTAACAAATACAACGCAAATAATATTAACCCTTTATGCCTGAATGGTGACTAAAGAATCTGATAAACTTCAAGACAAGATGAAGAACAGATACTGTAGCTGTAACAGGATTTTGAAAACGTTTTGAAAAAGTTTTTGGGGAGTTTGTTTCAGGTGTTTAAACAGCACTGAGGTTGACTGGCTGAGACTTACTGCATCCCAATTTGCCTACTTATACAAAATTCTAACTTACAGAATACTAAAAGTATGTACTTGTTTTGTGAAGGCAAAAAAGTAGGGTGTAACAGAAGAGTATGCAAGCTTTGGATACTACTTTCTTCTTAAAAGATCATTCTTATGCTTAGTTATGTGCTCTGTCAATCATCTTTTCAATCATCCACATTTCTTTTTTATATAATTATTTTTTTACCATATTAGAGATGCCTCACAGTGGCGCAGTGGATAGCACGTCTCACAGCAAGAAGGTCGCTGGTTCAAGCCTCGGCTGGGTCAGTTGGCGTTTCTGTGTGGAGTTTGCATGTTCTCCCTGTGTTGGCGTGGGTTTCCTCCGGGTGCTCCGGTTTCCCCCACAAGTCCAAAGACATGCGGTACAGGTGAATTGGGTAGACTAAATTGTCCGTAGTGTATGAGTGTGAATGGGTGTGTATGGATGTTTCCCAGAGATGGGTTGCAGCTGGAAGGGCATCCGCTGCGTAAAACATATGTTGGATAAGTTGGCGGTTCATTCCGCTGTGGCGACCCCAGATTAATAAAGGGACTAAGCCAAAATGAAAATGAATGAATGAATATTGGAGATGCCGCAGAACATTAATCTGCCATTCCCAGGTCTTTCATGTTGATAAATTTCATCAGGTGTTTGCATAATTATGCATTCAGAAGTTAATGACCAAATGTGTCTTTAAAAAAAAACTTGTGAGAGGGGGACTGGGGTCGAGAACTGTGATAGCGGAAAGAGGCCGGTGACATGAGTGTGACCTGCGTATGCCTCCTGCTTCAAGTATCACAGCTTTCAGCCCTGCCCCACTCACTACATTCACATTGTCGTTGCAGATTAAATATAATATGGAAAGCATGAAATAAATTTATTAAATAGATATAAATTACATCCACCATGTTTGTAGTTTTTAATACTTGTTTGTAGTTCTAACCAGATTCTCATCCAACAAGCAACTGCAATTTCTACCTTAAATAGCACACCATGCAAGTAACTTTGGAATGCTCATATAAACATATTTTGGGGATATATAATAGTTATATTTTTGAATGCTATTTCCAAATGAGCATGGTATGCAAATTGGGACTGTTGTGAATTTCTAGAAGAGACCAAAACCAGGAAGACTCTCGGGTAATGTTCAAAGCAGAATCCTTTAATAAGAACTCGGCATCGATGTGGCGTTCATCGAGAAATCTTTCAAACTCCTTCTTTGTGCAAACAGGCACTCAGTTTAAATACATTTGTTACCAACATAGGTGGAGACAGGATTAAACAAAGCATGCAAATGAAGGTGTTGTTGTCAGCAGGGGACAAAGCTAGTTTTTGTATCACATAAATCACACGAAATACTGATATTAGTATTTCACTTGATAATATTAGGATGTAGGGCCTCACAGTGGCGCAGTGGATAGCACGTTCGCCTCACAGCAAGAAGGTTGCTGGTTCGAGCCTCGGCTCAGTCAGTTGGCGTTTCTGTGTAGAGTTTGCATGTTCTCCCTGTGTTGGCGTGGGTTTCCTCCGGGTGCTCCGGTTTCCCCCACAGTTCAAAGACATGCGGTATAGGTGAATTGGGTAAGCTAAATTGTCCGTAGTGTATGAGTGTGAATGGCTGTGTATGGATGTTTCCCAGAGATGGGTTGCAGCTGGAAGGGCATCCGCTGCTTAAAACATATGCTGGATAAGTTGGCGGTTCATTCCGCTGTGGCGACCCCAGATTAATAAAGGGACTAAGCCGAAATGAAAATGAATGAATGAATGATATTAGGATGTGCCTTTTTGGCATATTTGCACTGATTTTAGTTATAGGAACACTTTTTGTTTTTCCGAGAAAACTAAATTATTAAAATACACTGATTGGCCAAATGCAAGCTATATGAAACCCTGACACAGCATTACACACTTACAGTGTTACAAGACATAAACCTACGGAAAGCAATGTTACAGTAGCATCATTTATTTGTCACCTTTGTCAAGAACATTTGAGGCGTTATGGTCTTATGTTCTTATGTTCTCAGCCTCAGTGATAACTACAAGTCATTGTAGGTGATTCCCTCTCTCAGCTCTCTTTTAAATCACATAATGTACATCCCATCTCTTTTAATTCACTTCAAAGTTTCTAGTGATTGTGCGAATGCAATGGATGGCTTAGTGGTTAGTTCCTATAACTGAGTACCTGAAACTAACATGTGTGAAAGCTCTATTGACTCATTCAGGAACAAAACAACATTTAAAGAGTGAGTCAGTGATTCACTGATTAATGCGAGCTATATTTAAACAGTTGATCTGAAACATACTGTATATCTCTTGTAACAATATAACTGTAAAAATCACACATGAATTGTAGAATATGAGTAGTTTCACAAAAATTCAACTGTTAAAAAAATACAGTTTAATATATATAGAAACAAAAAAACATATATATATATATATATATATATATATATATATATCTCAAATGGATAAAACAAAGATTACTGGAGAACTATAATGGTGCAGGAAAGAAAAAGAGGATCTATAAAGACAAAAAAAGGTCATTCAAAAGACAAAAATCAATTTAACAGCTTCAGACATGGCCAATAGCTTAAATACATTGTTAAATGAGGAACCAGACATAAATGAGCATAATAATTTACCAATTAGTAACCATAGAAACACATTTCCAGTGGGAACAAAGGAAACAGATACTGCACAGAAACTAAATCCAACATTTGTTCCAAAACAGAACATACCCTTCCAACATCTCCTCCAACCTATATGACCGCATAGGTCATAAATCATTTTCATGAAAGATAACCTATAAGGGGCCTATGCTAAAGTAGTGCCCCTGTCACAAGTAAGACATAATGCACTGCACACTTTCATCTACATAAAATTATGGATTTCTGCAGACACCAAACAGATACAGCAAAACAAGAAGGATGTGTATATGAAACACACAACAAAATGTATCTCTAGTAACACATTTCAGATTTGCAAAAATGTAGACAGCACCCTCTAGTAGATTGGATATCTGAAATGAGCAACATAACATATTGGGAAGCAGCATATTTTACATTTTGCAAAAGGTTGAGGCACATATTTCTAATAAGCATTGGCTGTATACTAGCACAACTGTGTTCAAATCATGTTCAAGCATTGTTAAAATTATACCCTGCATAGGCTGTAAATTGTCTTTAAATGTGTAAATTCTAATCAAGGTCTGAGTGTTACAAGAAAGTTGCATGCAGGTTTTCATCAACACCGAATCAAAGACCAAACTTGCTTACCCCTGGTTCAGAATGATTTTCATTAGAAGAGCAAAATGTATAAATAAACTAAAAATAATGTCTCTAAAATATGAAAAATATTCAACATTACCATTTACAGCACTTTTGTGGGCATACAGGTCAATGTGACTCATTTCTTCATTCTTTTTTGTTTACACTCATGTCATGCTGCATATAATTTGTTCATATACCACATTTGATTCACAATACTTCAAATTCTATTAAAATATTCAGCAGGTTTTGGCCATTCATGTTTGATATGGTCAAACCCGGTAGCCACTGGCATACACTGAACATTACCGGTCCAATCTGGCATGGGTTCAAAAAAACAAATTATTTAAAAACATTACTTAGCACCCTGCTGTGAAATGCATAAATGAACAATAACAAAAATAACAGCACCTGCACATCAGCGATTTAGCCCTGGCCTCCATTTCAACCAGACTGGCAGCAGAACCACAAAATGAATCCATGAGCAGGTATTTATTTTATCTTAGCGCCTAAGCAGTCTGAAGCGACTGCCATTGATTTTCCAGAGCTAATGAAATTATACAGCTGTAAGCCAATCAATGACAATCTCTGTTGTTCCGCTTTAGATCTACAGTGCTGATGGCCAATACTTCTCCACTCAACACGACGAGATCATGTGATCCTGTCAACATTTTCAGCATGTGTCAACAGTTCTTTGTCAAACTGCAAACAGGGCACAAAAAACACATTAACATGAACATGTGATAGAATATTTGAAAAAGAAAAAAAGGGCCTTTTTGTGGCACTTCCAAGAACTAATCAACCACACAAAAAGCTATTACCGTACCATGGCTATGTTTATGTTTATTCTAGCATGTTTTCTGCTATTAGATGATTTACAAATGAGATTTGTGACGTTACCATTGAAGCGTTCAAGCTGAAAACACATTGCACTCAGAAAATTGCATATTCACAAAGCAATCTCCTCTCATTTGTTTTGTGCAGGGTGTGTCTATTACACAGAATTAGTATGTGCTGCGCTATTTAGGTTTCCTTTGAGGCGCTCAGTGCTGGGGAAAATGAACCTACAGTAATTGTAGCTGATACCAAGTGCTCTCGCGTGTACTTTTCAAAAGAATTTAGTATAAAGCCTTTTAATAGGATACTTAACCCTAGAACACATCACTACATTTGCCCCCCAGAATATAGCATAGACATTTTTTTTTAATAATAATACACCTTGTTTAGTCAATGCAAATGGACAGGGATCATTTATATTGAGTGTGTGGGTGGAAAGGTGGACATTTCAGGTTTTGTTTTCATTCTGGGGTCTTGCCAACAATCCCAGTGAAGACAAAAGCTTAAAAAATATACTAAATTATTAATTTCTTTAATGAAAATCAAAAAATGCTAAATGGCTGGAGTGAGGCTTTGGTTTGTTGACTAAGAAAAAAAGTGCAGCGTGAAAAAGCTTTATAAGTTAATGGGAAATTAAAAATAAACAAACAAATAAAAAAGTGACACTTCATAATACGCTCTCATTTGATAATGCTAGTGTTCGTCAGCTTTCTCTTCATGTAATTATAAAGGCAACGGTAAATACTGTGTTTATTTTCTGATTTCTATTTATAAGAAATTGAATAGCAAGCTGCCATTAAGCAGATGCTTTTATCTAAAGCAATTTACAGAGTACTTATTACATCATTGCCCTCCCACTGGAGTAACCTGAGGTTAGAAACACATTTACATGTTTACTTATCAAGGAGGACGCATCATTCATTGGAAATCTCACTATAATTAACAGACAACAAAAGTGCTTACCATAGAAAAGTAAAAGTTAAAAACGTGATTTTTAATAAAGGGCGACATGGCGACACGGTTCGAGCCTCAGCTGGGCCAGTTGGCATTTCTGTGTGGAGTTTGCATGTTCTCCCTGTGTTGGCGTGGGTTTCCTCCGGGTGCATCTGGTTTCCCCCATAGTTCAAAGACATGTGGTATAGGTGAATTGAAGAAACTAAATTGACCATAGTGTACAGTATGTGTGTGAATGAGTGTGTTTTCCAGTACAGGGTTGCAGCTAGAAGGGCATCTGCTGTGTAAAACATAAGCTGGATAAGTTGGCAGTTCATTTCGCTGTGGCGACCCCTGATGAATAAAGGGACTAAGCCAAACGAAAATGAATTAATTTTGAATAAATCATGATTCGTTAATAATTTTTCATTAATTAATTTATTTTTCTACATTTTGAGGTAACTGTCCGTAGTCCTTAGTCCAAGTTTTAAGCATTTTATGAGCTACACATATTCTGAAGCACATATATAAAAATTGTATAAAATATTTGAAAAAGAAAACTTGGAATATTTGGATTGAAAAGTTGGATACTGTAACGCCATTGGTGGCGGATGGTGACAGAACGAGACGGAGAAGGAGATATATAACAAAACGGATTTATTGAACACTTACGGGGAACAGATACTGGATGCGGGGAGACAGGACGACACAGGAACAGAAGCAGACGACCCAAAATACCGGACAACAATGGACACAGACGAAAGGGTATAAATGGATGAAGGATTGATTACACTGATGACACAGAAGGGATGAACACAGGTGGAACATATTAACATTGACAATGGCGGGAGGAAGACAAAGGCACGTGACAACAACAAACGATGACGCGGATGAACACTGACAGATACAAACCGAGTAAAAACTTAACACAAATTGTGTGCAGAAATTAGTGAACGGTGGAGGTGAAGCTTGTAATGGTTTGGTGGTGTTTTCTGTAGCAGTTGAGTTCTGACTCTTATTAAGCTATACTACATGATGGAGTGAAGGCACTTTTTTATCAGAAGCTCATGCATCAACATGTGGTTTCTTACCTGTGTTTATTGCCTGATGAGCCAGCTATTTCCACACAGGACAATGAGCCTCTACAGCTATTTCTATATATAAACTGTAAAGTATATCCCACAATCCTGTCCCTAAACCCAATCTTCACATAAAATAATCTTCATTATTACATTTTCAAGATACTTCATTCTGTGTGATTTATGAGCCATTTTCCACATGGAGCCCAAACAAAAACTCCCCACAAGGTCAAAATTTACTGGTATTGCTATACTTAGGACACATGTACAGCAATATAAGGAATACACACAATGCATGAGTGGTCAGCCCAAGTATTAATGCAACACACACACACACACACACACACACACACACACACACACACACAAACGCACACACACACACATATGCTTGTTTTTGTGAAAAGTGGGTACATTACATAGGTTTCCATTCATTTTATACTGTCCAAACCGTATATTGTACTGGCCTAACCCCACCCTACAGTGTTATGTTATGTTATAAAATGATTTCATATAAATGTCAACCCATGATTAAAGATGCCTTGAGCAATTCCTAGATTATTAGATGAAAGCATCACTTCCTGTGAAAAATATAACAATAAATCGATAGTATGCATTCCAGGGTTAATTTGAATGATTACAAGCATTAATTGGTTAGTTAGAGGAACGAACTAGAAAGCAAATGCAATTAAAAATTGGCCCTCTTAATTTCCCCACAGATAATGTGCTGTGGTTAAATACAAAAAAAAAAACACTCTGAAGCTTTAATTGCATTTCAAACAGATCAACAGAGTATTACAATGGCCAAGCTTTTATCCATGGCTATCAAGCATGAGTCGTCCACGAGCTGAGGTCAGGCCTTCCATCTCTAAAGATTAGGCAGTGACGAATATCAATGCTGGAGATTTAACCACAGGATGTTTCATTAGAGATCAGAGAGATTTAGTTTTGAAGTCCGCTTGAACATGTGCTGTGCTTGTTAGTTTAGAGTGGAGTCTAATGAACACGCCATAGTTGCATCCCAGTGCTTTGTGGCAGCGTGCATGTGTGCACGTGCACATGTGTGTGTCTGTGTGTACTTATTTATGCGGTTAACACGGACACAGCATTGTTTAATGGTATACAGTAGGTATGACCTAGGTGTTACTTTGTTAAGTACATGCCTTGTGTCCTCATAATTCAAAATGCTTAAAAAATCATACTTAAAGTCTTTTGACATAAAAATTTTGAAATATGTTTCCTGTTAGGGTTGTATTTAGGGGTAGGGGTAGGGTAAGGCCATAAGCAGTATTTACAAAATAAAACACATTATGCCTATGGTCCAAGTAAGCCACATATACAAATATGTGTGTTTAATTGATGTTTGAGCTGACCACCCATTAGAATTCGAGCCCTGAATTATTGAGCACAGACTCCAGGAAACCGCTTCATATGAAATAATCTTCAGCAGCACTGTGAAGACAGCCATTAATAATAAACAGTATTGATTCACTATGTGCCACAGTCAATGAACAGCGCTGAGTGCGCAGAGACAATAAAAGATTTAAACAATGCCTATTTTCATAATGAAGAAAGCCTTAGAAGAAAACCGTGGAAGCGTGTGGCACATATGAGCTGAATCACAGTAGAAAACGTGGGCAGAAGAACTTCATTCGTCTCATGCCCCTGGGTTGTGAGGGACTATGTTGTGAAGACCTTGTTGGAAAGGGCAGATAAAAAAGGCCACAGACGTGCTTTGCACTCTGGACTAGCTCTATGAGAGCAAAGATTTGTGCTGGAGATAACAAATTTTACCACAGCCAATTAATGAAATAGTCACAGCAAGTGGGTGTCTACCAGAGAGAAAACATTGTTGAGCAGGATATGTCATTTCATTCAGTGTGTTTATAATAAGTGGCGATCCAGTGGTGGCATTTGTCATTTTTAATGTTTTATTGAGTGCTTGTTGTCAACAGAGGCAGAAAGCAACAGAGACTATGTTCACACAGCTATTAAAAGCACAATCCATGTCTGGATCACATTTTTCTGTGGTACCCGACCTATTCCAGGGGCATCACAAATCAGAATGTGAATAATTGTGCACACATTCCTATATACTGTACTGTATACATTTGAACAGATGCTATTTTGATTTATTGAAAAACAATTATTTTATGACACAAGAGAACACAGCAACCATAATACTTTTTGGTACACATGACCAAAACCAACTATTGTAATAAATGGTTTGTCATTTGGTCAGAGACTAATCAAAATAAGGTTAATAATAAAGCTTATATGATAAGAAAAATAAGCAGAAGAATTATAACAAAAACTAAAACACAATACATTGCATTTCATCTAAAACAATTTTTTATGGAGTTAATTCTAGCTGTAAAAGACATATTTTAAAAGTATGTTATCCATGTGCATGTGCACTGAGCATGCCACTTTTTTTAACTCCGTAATGATTTACTCTGGACTGATTTTAAATGTAAATAATAATAATAATAAAAAAAAATGATAATAAAAAAAAATAATAATAATAATAATAATAATAATAATAATAATAATAATTCCAAGGCACTCTAAAAGTAAGTAAAAAAATTAAAAGCCTTTATTAAAATGACTATTATTTTTAAAAAATGTAATAAAAAAATTAAAAAGAGCACTATTGTGCACTGGACCTATGCATTTCGGCAAAACTTGCCTTCAGGTCAGCCTAATAGCCATGTTAATACCATAAAGGTTTTTTAATTTTTTTCCACTTACCTGTCGAGCTCCTTGGATTTATGATTTAGTTGTTTATCTTTATAAAAATCCCTGATTCAAAGAGCACCGACACATTAATTACCCCTAAAGCCCTTTTTGCTTGATTTTGTCTTTAAATGATTTAAAGAACTATTTACAAATTTGTTAACATCCTTTTTACTGTACTAGAAGTGTCAGTAAAAAATTAAAACTGAAAGTGGCCCTGTTATGGATTTTTGAAAATGTGAATGAAAAAGATACATCTGAGTTTTAAATCTAAATGTGCACATTGTAACATTATTGTCTCTCAAAAGAAAAAGTCGACACAGATTCTTTAAAATGAGTCATTCTCCAAATAAATCCCAAGCCTTTTCATGGTGATGTCTGAGCAAAACTTTGCACATCCACTTGTTGCACACACAGACCCTGGAAAAGTTGAACCCCCCTCTGTAGTGGATTCCGAAGGATCACATCATATCAAGAAGACTCGGCACTGCAGAGAATAATCTTTTTGTTGTTGTGGTTGTTGGAATAATATCTGTTCCCTCACAATTATCTAGAAATGTCCTGATTAATACTGAAGGTATGTCATTGTTATTAGTCAGAGTTATGATGAAGAATGGAGCTATATGTTGGTGTACAAACTGCAGTGTTTTATCACTATGGTCCTGCAATTGGCATGGTTGCTTGCTTCAACACTTGATAAACCAAAATCCAGTAATGGTGATGTGCATTCTGTTTCCAACTCGCCCTACATGCAGTAGAACTGCCACAGCAGACTAACAACCACAGATTAGCATCACACAATGTAAGGGTTTGCAAAATAAACAAATCAGTATATAACTCATATGGGAGTCATTTGGATAATTAGGTAAAAATAAATGCATATTATAAGACAATGAGAGTGTTTTTTGTTGTTGTTGTTGTTGTTGTTGTTGTTGTTGTTGTTGTTTTTGACTTTGCATACATAAATCAGCCTCAATGAACCTAACTATGAACCTATTACAATACATAATAGGGGCACTTCAAATAAGGTCAAGCTATTTTTGCCCCCCCCCAAATAATCACGAAAGAGTATGTGAATTATTTACTAGACTGGCCAAAAGTGTAAGCATGTACATTAATATAATATAAAAGCTAATGGCTGGTCATTATTTGAAAGAAACCAACATTTGGTCTCCATTCACGCGTTTTCTTTTTTTTTTTCTCTCATTAAAAATCTTTTGCACTTGTTAATTTGACGCATTACTAAGCAAAAATGGCTTCGGACAACAATTAACTTTCAGTGAAATGAATCATATTTTAGATGTTTAAATCTCAGTCAAAGCAGACCCGCAGACAATGTCAAACAGTAAAAGATACAATAGTTTTTGTCTTGCTGCACTCTGCATTTGTGTAGAATAGCATAATGTCCATTCTAGCATTCTGATGATTTGCATTTGTGACTCAGCAGCAAATGTCACACTTAGCATGGCTAATATGTTTACGGTTATCTACTGATGTTTGTGCCATTGGGTCCTGTGATTTACACAGAGGATCAGCGAACGGTTGCCACTCGGGTGTTCAAGTTCAAACAAGCCTGGCGTAACGAATTGCGTGTGGCAGCCATACAAGTGAAAGAGACGCACTGACAATGCGTTCCTTTGAAAGAGATGCTCATTAAAGCACTCCTCTTTGTTTTGGTTTCACCATTAAAGCTAGCCGGCATTCCTGCTCCTCATAGCCCCGAGCCTCTGCTTTTTACGTGTCATTTTAATTGGCGCTCTTTATTCTTTTTCTAGTGTTTCTTGGTTATTTTTATTCAATGCCTTTTGCTCGCACATCAACAATTGCATTACTGAAGTGCCATCTCTTTTTCCCTATCATTCTCTGGTGGCATAGTGACCTAGGAGATTTGGAACGCAGACTGAACTCCTGCTAAATTGTAAATGAATGTTTTGGCACATTGGCGATATTTACAGATACTAGCTCATTGCCCAGCGACCATGTTGTGAATTGAATTGTGAAAGATGTTAATCAGATTTACCGTTTCACTAGATTTCTGCAGAAAGATCCCATTCTTACTTGATGCGCTGCCAACTTCTCCTGTGGCTATTTATTTTAGAAAGATAACTCCAAATAAAAGTGCTGCATGCTCAAAGATGTATGATTTGAAGGGCAGGAGTTTAAGATGTCAAAGATAAGCCCTGACATTTCTTTTTTGTTAAATGAGAAAATGGTTCACTGTGGAATTTTGATTTGATCCATTTTTTGATTTGATCCAGTATTTGTTGTATTTTTTTCTGTGAACGAGACATTTTCTATATTTCACATCTTACAGATTACACAACTTAAAAAACAATAAACAGCTTTTATTGAGAAATTGTTAGAAAATGTCACAATTGATATCAAAGGATCAGCAAATAACAGATGTAATGGTAAATGTTTACAATAAGGCTTAATTTGTTGACATTAGTTAGTTAGATTGATTAATTGATCACACAACAATGAACAATATTTCTGAAGCATTTAATAATTGTAATGTGTATGTTAATCTGACCATTTTTAAGATCAAACAAATCTGTTAACATTTGGTTGTGTACAGTGAACTAACATGAACATGAGTTTTTTTGGCATTGGCAAAAATGGGGTGTGATAGGGCAAGCATTAGGCACCAATCACACCAAACATTTTTTTAAGGATATAGTTTAAGGAATATTTTTAATTGTTTTGTATTGGCAGTGAGTATTTTGCACGCATTCTAACTGAATGCTGCGCCTTACTTTTTTGACGGATTGCTCTGAGCGCCTGCAGTTTACACATTGTCAAATCTGTATGGAAAAAAAAAAAAACGCCTGGCATCAAGCTCCACCACCAAGAGCATTAATTCAGTGGTTGCCTAGCAACAAAAATAAATAAATACAGTGCACTGCTCTTTCTTTAAAAACCAACAAAAAGGCAGTGAGGTGTGCCTCACGTTCTCAGAATTGAAAAGCGCGTTCGTTGTGATCAGCCCCTTAGTCTCCCTGCCTCTCTCGTTTTCAAAATAAGAGTCCCACATACATAGTAAGTCTAATATAAGCTTACATAAAAGTAAAAATGGAGGGGGGGGGGGCTGGGAGGGGATCATTGCATCATTACAATATCATTAGTCAAATTAATATCACTACAAAAAAAAATTGAAAACAATGGTTGTTGAGTCTCACAGTATGTCATTTTCATGCACATAACCCTTATTATTCAGCTATGACTATGTATATCCAGTTTTTATTGTATGTCCTATAATAAATACTGCTTACTGTTTGTTGTTTGATAAACTAATGTTAACAAAAAAGACATTGTCACCTTGAAATACTGCTCATAGTGTTTAAAAATACTGAGAGAACATGGTACCTTTTAATGATCTATCTTTATATTCAAACTTTATATTAATAGTTCTTTATATAAAAAATGTTATATTACATTTATTTTAGTTGACTATAAATATATGAATGCAATATATAAGTGGTATGATTTTTCCTCAGGAAATCATATGCACTGTGATACTGTACTTGCACACAATATTATCTCCTTTGTCTCCTTTGAGAAAGCGTGAATAAATATCTCACCTGCATAACAAGACAACCAATTATTAAGAAGCTTACATTTTCAGCTCAAATTCAAATAGCAGTTTGACAACAGTAATAAATTATGCAAAAAAAAAAAAAAGAAAGAGAGAGAGAGAGAGAGAGAAAAAAACAGAGAGATTGCTACGGTATATAATTAAATACATCTGAGTATGTTTTGCTTGTTAATTATTGTCTGTGAAGACTGGGGGGAAAAAAACAAAAGTCATATCAAAAGCAAAGAGAAAATATGGTCTTCCATCCTTGATTCTGTTTCATCTTGTATTATTCAAGGTGTGTTAGTGGATAACTTGACAGACTGTAAAATTACATCAGTGATAAATAATTACTGCAAAATGGGGCTGTTATCATCAAATTAAATCAAATTAAAATTCAAATGGAGGGGAGAAAAAATGAGAATGCAGTCGGCATACGCAGACATGCGCACACTCGCACAGACAAACCCACGCGCTCACAAACACACACAGCATACCTAATGCGCGATGGCCCTCAGTTGCACGCTTTATGAATACAGCACCTGCAATTGATAGACTCTCTCAGAACATGCAGTCTGTGCCAAACAGAGCACTATACATAAAATGGCGGCCATTTCTTTCAGTCAGTGTATCATAAAACCTCCTCTAATGGCCAGAAATGGGCCTATCATTTCATGAATATGAGGGATGAGAGCTTCAGAGGAGAAGTACATTCACTTAAATGTTCCGGCAGTGTGTAGTTTAAGGCAAAAGTGACATGCGCTGACATTTGCATCAACATAATCTCCCACTGTTCCACACTACACAATGTGGCACATACAGTAGCACAGCAATTCACTATAAAAAAAATACATGAACACTGCTTGGAGTTAAATGGCTATGCTTTACACTTGGATTAAAATTAAATTCATACATAAAATTAGGAAAAAAAATGAAATAATAGTCATACATAATGCAAATATCAGGCAGGTAGACAAATATAAGTATTTGAGTGTAATTATAGACAACAAGGTTTCATAGAAAGATCATATTGATAGTTTGTGTAACAAGATACAATAATTAATTTATTTTCTGCATAGTCTTAGATTTTTTGAAGCATCCAAAATATTATTGAATTTTTTTTTTTTTTATGTCTGTACTTATGAGTGTCCTACAGTATTGTAATTCTGTTTGGTCTATGAGTCTGTCTGTTAAATGAAAGACAAAGTTGATGAACCAGATTAAAATCCACTCAAAGATATAGGACAGCCTCTTGAAAAATAAAATGACCTTTCGTATCACAAGAACCTCACAAGACTGGCTAGGAATATGATTTCGAACCCTAGTCGTGTTGAATCATGAATTTACACCATTAAAGTCTAACTGTTGATTTAAAGGTGTGGTCAACAGTGTATTTTTTAAGGCTTGGTTGGGTTTGTAAGAAGCAAAGCAATGTTTGCTCATGCTTCACTTGTAGAAAATCACGTTATTTTTTCATATATCTTACTTTGATATATTTGATATATATTTGATACAGCTACTCAGCTAACATAAAAACGACTGTCATATTTCCTAGTTTCTCTGAAAGGCCCACCCTCAAGAGGCTCTGATTGGTCAGCTAACATAATGTGCTGTAATTCGCGGATTGGCTCCACATCACCACGTCACGCCCCTACAAGCCTGCACTTTTTAAACAGCAGTATCAGTTTGCCTGAATTAGACAGAAAATGAAAAGCACACAGCTGAACCTCATGCCTGCTCTCTAAAATTAAATCTGATAAGTGTCTTTCACATATATTCAGAATAAGCATGTGTAAGTAATATGAAACTTTCACATATTTTTTGCGAGTTTGTTATTTGAGATGTAGAATGCACGGAAAGTGGCCGCATAAAGAGACACTGAAAGTTTCTGCATAGAGAGACACTGCAGCGCTGGTGAAGATCATGGGTGTTAACAGCGGTTTGACAGATAAAAATTTATTTGTAGCTAAACTGTTAGCGGTGCCAAACAGAATTTCCCGTCGTTTACATCCTTGTTTACGTCCTCGCTACAACATAACATTAACGCTAGATCAACTAAAATCAAATAAAAATACTTACAGGTTGTGGTTCACAATCCACAGCTTCGTCAGTTGGAGGAGTTTTTATTCGAATCCAGCACTGAACTGGGAGAGATTCTGGAAGCTGTCCTTTGTCAAATGCTAGCTATATATTTTTTATAATTCTCTGGAACATAATTAAAATTAAGCTGTAAGCACTTCTCTCTTTGTGTCATGTCCTTTGAAAGCCCAAATACAGAAACAGAACAAGCTTTGTGGAAATAGCAGTGTTTGGATGGCATTTTAGCTTTCTCTGCTATAAAATTACAGTGCCTCCCCTTTGCTGCGCGGGGTGTGTGCACATGGTGAATATGCATAACTGGAAGCCCTTGCGATCTTACTAGCCCGAATGTATTTTTTTGTAGTCCCCAAACTTATTCGCTGTAGGCTTTGCTAAGCTAACTCTGTGAAACCCAATGTCTCCCTTTGCATTGAACTTTGAGCATATTACATTCAGAGATGTTGTTTATGTTCACACAGCTACATTACACATCAACTAAAGTTTAAAATATAATATTGTAGTGGACCACCCCTTTAAAATTCCATGTTTTAACAAAGTGAAATTAAAACATTCTGGCTGTCTAGAAGCTGATTAAGGTCTATGCAAAATGTTTTGGTTTTTTTTGTTTTTGTTTTGTCTATGTACATGTACTTATTATGTCTTGTCTCTTTGTAAGGATAATGCAACATGCTGTTATGCAAGAAGAAATGCAGATATAATCTGGCAATAAAGTTTGTATTTTATTGTATTAATAAACTTTGAAAAATATATACTTAAAAGGATAGTTCACCCCAAAATTAAAATAAGCTCACCATTTGCTCAACCTCAAGTAGCACCAAAACTGGAGTTTCTTTCTTCTGTTAAACACAAAAAATATAAAAAGCTAAAAACTATTGACTTCCATAGCAGGAAAAACAAATACTATATGAGTCATTGGTTGCAGGTTTCCAGTTTTCTTCAGTCCCAGGTATTAATTTTGCTTTGCTTATATATGTTTTTTTTTGTTTGTTTGTTTGTTTGTTTTTAACACTAAGTAGCTCTTGACTTGCATATTATGAACAAGCAAGAACCAGTTTCAGCTAAAAAAAATATTTTTTTAATGTCTGGGTCCGACTGAGAGGGAAAAAAGAAAAAAAAAAAAAAGTAAGAAAATTAACTGAATGATCAATTTAAAGATTGACTTCATCCAAAAATGAAAGATGCCTTCTTAAATATTCTGAACCTGTATGATTTTCTGAATGAAGTCAAAAAGAAATGCTAACACTACTTTTTTCCTCTATGGTGAACAGAGATTGTCACATTTCAAATATGACAAAAGAGCACCATAAAATATCATTAAACTAGACTATATGTTATATAAGTATTTTCTAAGCCTTCTGGATATCTATGTGTGAGGGAAAGGCTAAAAACATTTAAGCTGTTTTTCACAGATGATCTTCTCCTTCAGTATCATTTCATGTTTGTGTTTATTCAGCACATCAAAGGTTTGACATCACTGATACTTTTTTCACATGCATCTAAAAGAGGTTCGCAGTTTGCCAATTTCGAACATATGCATATTACAGAGCAGTTGTAACATGCTATATACAGTAGCATGAGTCATATAGAATATCATTTTATGGTGATTTTGTGCATTGTTTGGTCATATTTCAAGCTTTGTATACATGTTTAGTATCCTGTATAACATCTCCTTCTGTGTGGTATAAATAATGGCATTCAAATATTCTTTTATTGTCAAGACCCACTTAAGTTGAATGTACTGTATGTGGCAAAAATTCACACATTTACATCTCCAAATTTGGTCTGTGCAATTGAGTCACATATTCCACAGCAACATGCTGTCATCCTCTACCCACTTGTGCATATTTTTACTACCCCCGGGACTCCTTTCACAACACACACAAACTGTACCAATAGCCTACTCTGTATTTCACACTGATATAAAAAAAAAAACAATAAGCTGTGAATGAATGAATGAAAAAAAAACAAGATGGATGGAAAACTTTAAATCAAATTAAAATGAATGAACAAACAAATGAACAAATGAAAGACAGATAGACAAACAGACAGGATTGGTGGATTAAATCAAACAAAAATGAATAAATGAACAAACAAATCGACGATAAATAGACAAACAGACAGGATAGATGGATATATTAAAACTCAAATGAATGACAAAATACAAGATGTATGGATGGATAAATTTAAATAAAGGAACAAACAAATGAAAAAATTAACAAATGAAGGACAGATAGACAAACAGACAAGATGGATGGATTAAATCAAACTCAAATGAATAAATGAACAAATGAAAAAAAACAAGGCTAAATAGACAAACAGCAGCATGGATGGATAGATTAAATCAAATTCAGATGAATGAATAATTGAATGATAGACAAAAATACAAGATAGATGGATGGATGGATTAAATCTAATTCAAATAAAAAAAATAAACAAATGAACAAATGAATGAATGATAGATGGATCGATGGGTTAATTAAATTAAGTTTAAATGAATGAGCAAACAAATAAACGAATTAACAAATGAAGAACAGATAGACAAACAAACAGGATGCATAGATGTATGGATTAAATAAAACTCAAATGAATAAATGAACAAAAATGAATAAACGAATGAACAAATCAAGAATAAATAGACAAACATACAGAATGGATGATGGATACTGTAACGCCTGGTTGGCAGATGGTGACACAACGAGACTGAGAACGAAGTACATTACAAAACGGATTTATTGAACACTTACTGGAACAGATATTGGATGCGGGAAGACAGGACGACACAGGAACAGATGAACCACACGAATCAGAATACCGGACAACAATGGACACAGACGAAAGGGTATAAATAGATGGGGGATGATTAGACTAATCACACACAAGGGATGAACACAGGTGGAACAGATTGACATTGACGGTGGCGGGAAGAGAACAAAGAAAGCACATGATGAAAACAAATGACGACACGGACGAACACTGACAGATACATTAAATCAAATTCAAATGAATAAACGAATAAATGAATGAATGAATGAATGATAGACAAAAAGACAAGATAGATAGATGGATGGATGGATGGATGGATGGATAAATTAAATTAAAATAAATGAACAAACAAATGAACTAATGTTCAAATGAAGAACAGATAGACAAACAGACAGGATGGATAGATGGATGGATTAAATCAAACTCAAATGAATAAATGAACAAACAAATGAATGAACAAATGAATGAACAAATCAATGATAAATAGACAGACAGGATGGATGATGGATAGATTAAATCAAATTCAAATGAA
>CAIGQW010000272.1:3786998-3812626 GCA_903798125.1 Danio choprae
GTGTGTGTGTGTGTGTGTGTGTGTGTGTGTGTGCAAAAAAAAAGTGGACTACCACTAATGTTGTTAAATAGCTTAATCATAATCGTAGTCAAAATCTTCCTCCTAGAAATCAAACATGTTTGATGTTATTGTTGCAGCCCAGTGTTTGCAGAGATGAGGATGTTGAAGATTTGATCAGTAAATGCCTCACATTAGCAGGTAATCTGGGCCGAACATCAGATCAAGGTCCTGGATGAGATTTTTATTTATTATTTTTTATTTTTTTTGCTTTGAGGGATAAATGACAAATAAACCCTTTTAGTGTGAGCCCTTTAGAAAACACACGCAAGTCGGTAATGACAGAACTTGTGACCATAGTAACTATGCATTTGGGAAACCCTAATATGTTCAGATACCTGTAATTTTGCTAAAAGTCACAGATTTCGAGAATCCTCCTCAATGAGGCCCATTAAATTGCATAGTGACGATTTCTGGTTTAAAACCACTTCTCACGGTTATCCCATCCTCTATTTACACCCCGGGAAAAAAAATCATATTACGAGGTGTGAATTAATGAACTATCTAATTAATTAGATCTGATTTTGCCGGTTGTAATAAGCCTAAGTAATTCTACTTTTCCTAGTTTGAAAGCGTTATTGACCTTAAAGCATGCCCGATGCGGAGTCTCACAGCGGGGTGTCGTCTCTGCCGAGAGTAAATTGATTTGAAAATGAAGATAAACGACGAAGCAGTCTGGTTTGATTGTTACTATTGATTTCCCCTATAAATGCTTATTTATATATTTATTTATTTTTTATTTTTTTATTACTGTAAGTGGGAAAGAGGGTAATTTTGTAGGAGAGAGAGAATCTTTACTTAAGAGGGCTCTTCATATAATCTCCAGGGAAAGGATAAGGATACACAACCTAAACTGAGAAAGCAATTGCCATCACATGTCGTCATCGGTCCTGGCGGAGCTTTGTTTCTTTGCACCGAAAAATAAAAGTATTCAATTTTCGCAGTCGAACACACATGGGGTGGTATGATGGGTTTAGCTCCTCAACAAAAGCAAATTATTTTTGGAGAAAAGAGCCCTGTGATATTCTCCCTTAGCAGACACTGATTCGAGCCGTCAGTCCCAGAGACGAGACCCTGCAAGTCTCCCAGCACTTTTCCTCTCCCTATCCCGTTTTCCCCAAGAAGACAATCATCTTTCAGATGGTTCTAGCCAGAAAGTCTGCCGCTGTCAGGTAAAAACACCCTTAGCCCACTAACAAACCACATCACGCCTACGAGTTTTAGAAATCTGCTAAAATACCAGCTGTTTATGTGACACAAGATCACGTTCTAGAAAGATTTTCTTCCAAATGAGAGTAAAATTATTTCAGAGACTCCTGGAAAAAGCAGCCATGTATGTCTAAGTGATGAAAATCTTTAAAATAGAGTATAGAGAGAGAAAGAAAATGCAGGCAAGGGAGCTAAACCATCCCAACTGGAAATTCACCAGGCAAGTCTCACATTATTGCAGGTTCACAAAACACACTGCTCTAACAAACCTCCTGAGCTCCAGTCAATTTTTGCTGCAAGTTGTTAAACAAAAAGATCACTGTGTCTTCCTCTTTCTCTCAACCTGATATTGAAACATATCGTCTTATTTACGGCAATTATCTTAGCAGGACAGTTACGAATCAACATGATTGCACTAATAACAATCATTTTGGCTGCCTAAGGCACACAAGAAAAAATTAGATGAAATTAGACTGAGATAAGTGTATCAGCATTGATTCTTAGATGTGCTTTTTCATTCTAATTCGTCCACATTAGAGCTATTATGATAAACACACTGAGGAAGGATATAGTTGGAGCCACTTTCACAGCACTCCCCCCCAGTTGAACAGTTAAGAAAAATAATAATAATAATAAAATGTTAACAGCCAGGGTTTGGAATTAACACACATGCGGGTAAAAATCAACTGTGGCGGATAACAATGTCTAATCACTAGCCAATTTGTCATGGTTGTGTTTCACACCCTTATGAAAATTAACCATGGTTTTGTCATGCAGAAATCAAGAGAAAATACAAGTATTTGTCTGTCTCTATACCTGTGTAAATGGGTCATTCAATTAAAGTAGGTTAAAATGTTCAATTAGAATAATCAGAAAAAAACACCAGATGCCTAAATGTGTAATCCCTATTGTGTGAATAGTGTTTTCAGACACAACTTCCAACTTTTATTAGCATTTTTGTTGATTTTGATATTTATTTAGAGATCATCTAAATAAATTTGTAATGCTGATTTTAAATGTCATTTTTTTTTTTACAATCAAACTTAAACACACATATGAATATATTTAGGAAAAAAGTGATAAAATGTATAGTTTTTTTTTTTTGCATCTACAGTAGCCCGCCTTTCTGGATTTCTATACTCTGACATGCTAATTGAAGTCTAATATGCGAACATATGGCAGGGTGCCATGTTTCATACTCTTATTTTACACTTTATACGGACATACATTTTGTGATAAGAGTCAGACATACAATGATATACAGTACAGGGAAATCTGTACCGCTTATAGATATAATACAACTGTATAGATAGAACAGAGTTTATTTTGTAATGATGGTAGTTAAGGATTGAAGACTCAAGAGTAACTTGTTTTAATCATGTTTTTTATTATTATTATTTTTTTACTAAAATACTTCCCGGGCAGCGCGGTGGGGCAGTGGGTAGCACAATCACCTCACAGCAAGAAGGTCGCTGGTTCGAGCCCCAGCTGGGTCAGTTGGCGTTTCTGTGTGGAGTTTGTATGTACTCCCCGTGTTTGCGTGGGGTTCCCCCTACAAGTCCAAAGACATGCAGTATAGGTGAATTGGGTAAGCTAAATTGTCTGTAGTGGATGGGTGTAAAACATGTGCTGGATAAGTTGGCGGTTCATTCCGCTGTGGCGACCCCAGATTAATAAAGGGACTAAGCTGAAAAGAAAATGAATGAATGAATGAATGAATGAATGAATGAATGAATGAAAATACTTCCCCTGCCACAATCACTTTCTGTCCACAAAAAATGAAGAGCAAAATAAACAATGAATTTCAACTAAATTTACTGTCAACAAAATATGTTGCATCTAGGGCTGAGCAATATGACTATATATAATATAGACAAAATAAAAAGTCTATTGTTTCATATTATTCTCTAACATTTTTGTGATCTCATCAAATTATGTACGATGATAACGTTTTCATCATTTGGATGACCGCAATATTAAGTGTAAAGTTTACAATTTGCATTTTATTCAACATTATATTATGTTGGGCATGTAATAAGATGTTTTATTATTATTATTATTATTATTATTATTATTATTATTATTATTATTAATTTAATAAATAAATATTTATTTTATATTGCTACATTCTTAATAAAACTTTTGCCCTGAAGTTCTAAACAAAATGAGACAAATAAATCACATACAAATACATTTGCATATTTAGTGTATACTTTAAAAATGTAAAAGAAAAAAAAAGAAAAAAAATCCATGTAATTAGTACCTTTTCTGTAAATTCAGTTACATGGAAATGACTTTTTTACATTCATGTAATGCACATTCAAGTAATGTAATATATATCAATGTCATGCATATATTAGAATATAAGATGAATTATGTAGTGATATAAGATTTTTTTTTTTATATTGCCCCATCCTAGTGCCATCCATCAATTCTGCCATGTTTCTCATTAACACGGAAACTCCGAAAATTCAGTTTTTTAAATGTAACAATGACTTTGTGTTGGTGTTCTTTGTGCTGGATTTATCCAATATTACACACTAAAAATGCTGAGTTATTTCAATCCAATTTTAGGTGCAATAGGGACTAACCCAACTCCTGGGTTAATTTTTTTTATTAAATGAATGGGACCAAATTTATCCCAATGTTTGGGTTAGTCCATATTTTACCCAATTTGGGTTTAAATAACCTGGTATTTTTAGAGTGTACTTGAATGCACCAACTGTTTGCACAAACTTCCCATTTGGTTGTTTTTAAATTGTTTCAATGAGAAAACTCTCCACAATCTCAAATGCCCACCTCTGACGTAAGGTGAAAAGCCTTTATAGCTTTTATATAACTGGACTACATCAAAAACTGACCTATAGGACATGAGTTGAAGCCACCCAATCATCATTTATGGTTTGTGTTCCCATCCAGTTAAAACCCCCAAAGGTCATTCAAGAGAAGCACCAAAGCTCCTTGTTTGCCTCTGTCCCATGATGCTTTACTGGGCGAGCACATCCACCACCAGTAATGGAATGAATAAAATGATTTATTTAGTATGTGCTTCGAGGATATTTGATATGCTTGGCTACGTTTAGCCCATAGCCTCATCATAATGAAACAGCAAGCATCCAGAGCAGCAGCAGAGGCCTTGCATGTGGGGGGAAAAAACAGACAATCCAAGCGCCCCGGGCTCTGTTAAATGATGCTCCCCGTCCACAGTCACTCTCTCATTTCTCCTCATGTCAATACCCCTCTGAACGCCTGGTTGCCTTTTTTGTCGGTTTCTGCATAAGAGGAATACAATCTGCTTCTCGTATATTTACAAGGAAGGAAACGGATTGAGGGAGCATGTCTGAGGATGTGTTTTATTTTTTATTTTTTTCCGTACCCTCGTATTCTTGTAGTCTTGGGAAATGTGTTGCGACTGAATGTCAGGAAAATATATTGTGGTGTGTTATTGTCGGCTGAGCCGCCTTGTTGTTTAGGTACCTGTAAACCAGCGAATGGAACTGTCAGACCCTGACCCCGAGTCACCCAACATTTTTCTTGCTCAGTGATGTGGCACAGATTCAGGGGTGCTGATGTTGGCCAGATTTTGGGTCAGATTGGAGCATGTGACTTTGCTTCTAATGTGTCCCCAGCAGAAATAGTATCATTTTAGCTCAGAGGCTAACTGAGGTCTGTTTTGGCTCATATAACTCAGCTGGTATAATTACTGAAACATTTTAATTGAGTCACGGCTAATGGCTGGCTGGTTGAGAGTAGAGCTAGTTCCTTGTGTGATTACACAAAAGTTTTTGCTTAAAGTACTACAACTGGAAGCTATAATGGAGATTGTTTCCTTAAACAATATTGTTGTTTAACATTTATAGCATGTTGTAAAACACTTCATGCTAACATTTTATTTGTTAACATTAGCAAACATGAAATAGCAACTGACAATTCTGACAATGGACAATTGTTTGTCTTGGTTAATGTTAATTTTTACATATATTTAATACATGTTATGATGAAAAGTTGTATCTAATTTATTTATTCTAACATATAATTGTCAAACTTTTAGTTTGTCCCTATTTTCACATGGTAACAAGATGTGTTTTGATTGATTGGATCACAAGTTGACAAGGAAGATACAATCCTTTTCACCCCTGGCACTGAAATCTGTCTCTTTTGTCTACTTTTGACTACTTTCTAATGAAGGGGGTGGGGGCTACTACATACTCATTCATTCATTCATTTTCTTTTCGGCTTAGTCGCTTTTTTAATCTGGGGTCGCCACAGAGGAATGAACCGCCAACTTATCCAGCATATGTTTTACACAGCGGATGCCCTTCCAGTTGCAACCCATCACTGGGAAACATCCATACACTCCCATTCAGACACATACACTACGGACAATTTAGCTTACCCAATTCGCCTATAGCGCATGTCTTTGGACTTGTGGGAGAAACCGGAGCACCCGGAGGAAAACCCACACGAGCACGAGGAGAACATGCAAACTTCACACAGAAATGCCAACTGACCTAGCTGAGGCTCAAACCAGCTACCTTCTCGCTGTGAGGTGATTGTGCTACTTACTGTGCCACCGTAGTGCCCCGCTACTACATACTGTAATTTATAATTAATATCCAATATAAAACATAACATTATAACTTTCCTATTTTTTTTCAACAAAAGATTAATGAAACACTTTTGAATAATAACACAAATTGTTCCAAATTATCTCTAAAATAACATTTGTATGCATATTTAGTGATATTTTGTCTTGAAAACATGAACTTAAAGACTCCTGCTATACCTATTTTTGATGGTCTCTGCCTCTTTTACAGTCAGCAAAACAATAATAGTGTAATCATTTTCATATCTTTGTTTGTTTACTCCACTAATTAAATAAACATTTCCATTAAACATTGATTTTCTATATTATTTGTAATTTTAGTAATTAAAAAAAATTAAAAACTAAAAATACATAAAAGCTATGTAACAGTCTTAAAAGGACTCATAGAACAATCCTATGACTTGCTTCAGTTGATGTCACTTACTTTGGCGGGAAACTCTGGAAGGCACTGAGGCATTTCATTATTCTTCTTTCATTAATTTGCTAAATATTTAGGATACACCAATGTTTTTAATCAGTAATTATTTTTGTCAGCTCTGTTATTGTGATATTTAAGTGAATGTAATTTTTTAAAAAGCAATAATTTGATGAAAATGCATAAAATAGTTTTAGACATGACATAGCTAAAGCAGAAAATGGTGGGGAATGTCAATCATGTTATTGTTAACTCTGTTAGTGGTTTAAGAATATTAAACAACAATTAGTAACATAATCAAATGTTGCCTGTCACATTAAGTAGTTTTAGGTCATTGATATTAATCATATTTGACATTATTCTACATAATTAATGGATTCTGTTTACTATAAATTATACATTTGTTGTATGTGCTTCCAGTTTCAGGAAAATTTATGTAAAATGCTTTACATGTTCTCTCAATTCTGGAATGAGTTATTATTGTCTATATTTAAAATCATTCAACATTTGAGTTTCTTATGAAAATAAAAATTCATGTCATCCAAGGGATGATGTGGAAAATCTGATGAAGTGACATTTGTTTTGATGACTGAAATTATCAAAACACATCACTGTATGTAAGTTTGAACAGAATAAAATGATTATGAGCTCATAATAGATTTTATTCCTGCAATAAAACATTAACAAACCTGTATTTCAAGTGAAATGCATTAGTTCACAAGCTGTGCATGAGGGCTGCTTGACAGAATGAGCTAGTAGGCTATATTTCAAAAGTATCATTGGATGGAACCCATTGACTAGGAAAAAAATACTCAAAGGGAACTATAGCAACAGAATAATCTTAAAAATATCATCTTTTGTATACTATTAAATTCAGTTCTAATATAATGTACATTGTACAATGGATAAAGAATATTTGGTGCTCAATATTTTGTGTTCAACAGAAGAAAGAAACTCAAAAGTTTAGGAAAACTTGAGGGTGAGTGACAGAACACAAACTATCCTTTTATTATTATTATTATTTACTGGATCTAATCTAACATGAAATAACAATGAATTTGTATTTTTATTAGCTATTAATAACGAATATGGCGGTATGATGGCTCAGTGGTTAGCACTGTGGCCTCACAGCAAAAAGGTCGCTGGTTCGAGTCCCGACTGAGCCAGTTGGCATTTCTGTGTGGAGTTTGCATGTTCTCTCCATGTTTGTGTGAGTTTCCTGGGGGTGCTTCGGTTTTCCAGAATAAACTAAATTGGCTGTAGCGACCTCTAAAATACTCAGCTGAAGGAAAATGAATGAATGAACGAACAAACAAACAAACAAATGAACGAATAATAACAAATGTAAATAAATGCTGTAACAAATGTATTGCAATTTGTTAATAATTACTGGTTAACTGTTACCAATAAATTACAGTAGCACAGACTATTAGTAACCAAACCATCCAGATTTTAAGCACTAATGAAAGGAAAAAAGCTGAACACTGAAGCAGACAAACACTAAAACAATATGCTTCATTTTTTTTCTCTCTCTCTCTCACCGCAGATCTTGTGCAAATATTAGGCTGCTGTCAACAGGGATGGTAGGACAAATAGCCTAGTTTCCCACCATTACTATTAGTTGTTACCCCCTGTGCTTACATTATCAGTAAAATCCATTCCATTTGTTCAGCTTAGTTTGATTCTCCACGTAACCATCCTAAAGATGAAATATGCCTTGTATATATTTCAGCCATGCATTATATATGAAGAAAAATGTGCTAGGGGCCAAATTCAGAAATAAGGCATTAGAAATGCTGAAATGTGTTTTCTTTTTCCACTACGATGTTTTGCAATGTTTCTGTTTATTAGCAAAAGCTTTGTATAGAGTACAAAGCTTTCAATGCCATCCAATGATGATTGCAGTGAGCTGTAATTTACCTTAGATTTAATACAAAAATGCAGGTAAAATTCAGAGCGCAGACCAGTAAAAAATAATCGATTAACATCAAACAGCTATGATGTACTCAATGTTTTACATTTTTACAGATAAAGATTCTGAAGCCAGATTAAAGCATTGAAAACAATTAAATGTACTTTATAAATTGAATTGAATTGAATTGAATTGAATGCTTGCACATCAACTGCAATAGTGGAGTAAGGAAAAGTTGCTGTCCCCTTTGGATGGCACTCATTGAAGGTAATGAGCCTGACAGAAGTGGCTGCTTACTGAGCACGGCCGCTCATGATTACACTGACCCTTTGTTGCTCCATCTGACATCATTATCCCCCCACCGCCATGGTCAAATTCCACAGTCCCTGCTCCGTGTGTGTCCATAACACAGATTCCCACAATTGAGAAGACATTTACTCAAACCCAAAACATGTGCTTGAAGATAATAGTAGAGAATTCAATCTACAAAAATAACTGTCTGAATTTCAAGTGTTTGAGGCTAAAAATAAAACTACTTAATTTTAAAACTATTTAATTAATTATAATTACTAAACTATGACTGTCAACGGATGATTGTGAGTTATATTAAATATTCTGTAGTATAATTTTTGAAATATTAAAGTGTTTTGAAGTAAATGCCAAATTTTCTCACAAATTTAAATCACATAAACAAATAGTTTTACGCTTGTTTGAGGTGATTTTGGACTTGTGTGGGAAAATGTTAATGAGATATATTTATGCAGAATAAACTATGACATTGTGAACATTACACTTATGTGACTCTATAATGCTTGCCTTATTTACTGTTGTGGTTGCTAGGTTACCAATACTACAGTCAGACACTCTAAAGCCATGTTCACACTGCACTTTTTGCTCCATAGAATTTCATTCATATGCCTGTGAATGCAGCAGATCGGAAATCCAAGCTCGTGTGACAAGTTTCACATGTCGCTGCATTCGAAAGTTCAAGCTTGGTGAACTCTGACCAGCGAAATCACATTATGTGATTTCGTGAGACCAATAGCAGATCAAAACATGACCTCTCTGTAGAGAAATTTTTTAATATGGAGCAATCATTCACTTTCGTAACTCGCTTTTCTTAATATTTAATAATCTTGTTTTATCCTGCCCCTTTTTCGCAGCGCCGTACAACAGAATTTCAAGAAAGCTCAAACTTTAGTGTGACCGCATTTTAATGCTGATGATATATGGGGCAATTTTTTGAGCTATGTTGCAAATAATATCGCAAAGCAATGCTGTTTGGTTAAATTCCTATTGCAAATGGGAAACTTATTTGTATCTGGATCCTAATTGCCCTAATTAGCTACCATGTGTCTCACTTGGTTGCCCATTGATGGCATAATTTCCCAAAGTTGCCTGGCAAGATTGCCCTAAAAGTTGTCCTGTGTATCATCAGCATAAAGGAGTAATGTTGTCGAGTGATGTTACTTGGCTACTTGGCAACAAACTGCATCTAGATCTGATAAATCCGTTATCTACATTTTTTGAGATCCTCGAATCAGAATGCTAGGAGCAAATCACATGACCGGTTTGAAGCTGTCAGAAAACTTCAAACAAGATGTAAGTTTCTCAGCAGCAGTGGAGTGAGGAAAAGGAGCATGAACTCATAGCTTATTATTGCAGTAATTTCTGTCAACACAAAACAGGTTTTTTGTTTGTTTGTTTTTTAAATGTAACAATGTTTACAATGCCAATAGCCATACAATTTAAAGGTGCAGTAAGTAAATTAGCTTCTTTCATTTCAGTGTGTTTCTTTTGTGCTTGTTGTGCATCAATTTAATTGGCTTTATTAATAAGCAGTCACGGGGTGAGGGTAGTTTGAAGGGAGGGTAGTGAAGGTATGTTTACATTCATTCATTCATTTTCTTTTTGGCTTAGTCCCTTTATTAATCTGGGGTCACCACAGCGAAATGAACCGCCAACTTATCCAGCATGTTTTACGCAGCGGATGCCCTTCCAGCTGCAACCCATCACTGGGAAACATCCATACACACTCATACTCTACGGACAATTTAGCTTACCTAGTTCACCTATACTGCATGTCTTTGGACTTGTGGGGGAAACCGGAGCACACGGAGGAAACCCACGCAAACACAGGAAAAACATGCAAACTCCACACAGAAACGCCAACTGACCCAGCCGGAGCTCGAACCAGCAACCTTCTTGCTGTGAGGCGATTGTGCTACCCACTGCGCCACCATGTTGCCTCTATGTTTACATATAATATGAATTAGCAACAGATTTGCTCTAAATGGCTGTTTCCTAATGTCTATTGCACAAAATAGTTGTCTTGTGTATCATCTGATTGCCCATTGACAGCAACATTGCCAACAGTTGCTAGACATCATTACTCTAAAGGTTTCGCTGTGTATCATCACCTTAACAGCTTGATGGAAATTAAGCTAATTTGTATTTTGTAACTTTGAAAAAATTGTCTTCACATAAGGATTGAAACTCGGCTTATGGCTACTGTACAACAGCCACATTGATGTGTTGTATCAATAATTTGGCATTTAAAATAGATAAAATTATTAAAAAGGGAATGATAATGCTGTAAACTAATATGTAAGAAGCTTACCTGCATATTTTATATTATTAAATTCTAATATTATAGGTCAACATAGTACAAATTTTTTGTGATCCTCTTTTCTAGAGTATATTTGTCTGGTGAATAAGAAGCTGTGGATATTGATTGAGCTTGAGGTAAATGAGATGCTGTGTGACATTGATTACACGTTTTAATGATGTCTTTCTGAGGTTGAAACACTAATTAATTGATTACATTAGTTGCATGGTTTATAGTTGTATGATGATTTACAGTCATAAAAATGAAAAATAAATGTTCATGAATGATCACGTTCACCTGCTTCATTGTTGTTCGAGTAGAGAGTCACACCACATCAAAGAAATTATATTTTATGTCAGAATTTTCTGATAATATGACCAGAATAATGATTAAATAATGAATTATTTTTTTATGAAGTTTTGTTACTGAAAGAAACAAAACACAAAGCTACTGGACAGTATATTTACTACATATCCAATGTGAAGTTTAGTTCAGAATTTTAAAATAACAATTTATTTAGTTGGTACATTTGCTTGCTGAACACCGATTAGTGGACTTACTTTTGAAAAAGTGAGTAAATCTGTTTCCTTAAATTACTAAATAAAGGAACTACAGTGCATCCGAAAAATATTCATAGTGCTTCACTTTTTCCACTTTTTTTTGCTACAGCCCTATTCCAAAATGGATTCAATTAATTTATTTCCTACAAATTCTACACACAATACCCCATAATGTACCCCATAATATATATATAACCCCATAATATTTTTTTGAAATTGTTGCAAATTTATTAAAAATAAAAAATCTGAAAAAAGGTTATTTTGTTGATGCACCTTTGGCAGCAATTACAGGCGTAAGTCTTTTTGAATATGATGCCACAAGCTTGGCAAAACGTGTCTTTGGGGATTTTTTCCCATTCCTCTTTGCAGTACCTCTCAAGCTTTATTAGGTTGGATGGGAAGCGACGATGTACAGCCATTTTCAGATCTCCCCAGAGATGTTCAATAGGATTTAGGTTTGGGCCCTAGCTGGGCCACTCTAAGACATTCACAGAGTTGTTGTGAAGCCACTCCATTGATATTTTTGCGGTGTGCTTTGGGTCATTGTACTGCTGGAAGATGAACCGTCATCCCAGTCTGAGGTCAAGAGCACTCTGTAGCAGGTTTTCATTCAGGATGTCTCTGTACATTGCTGCATCCCTCTATCCTGACTAGTCTTCCAGTTCCTGCTGCTGGAAAACATCCCCACAGCATGATGCTGCCACCACCATGCTTCACTGTAGGGATGGTATTAGCCTGGTGATGAGCGGTGTCTGGCATTTACTCCAAAGAGTTCAATTTTAGTCTCATCAGACCAGAGAGAATTTTGTTTCTTATGGTCTGAGAGTCCTTCAGGTGCCTTTTGGCAAATTCCAGGGAGGGAGTGGCTTCCGTCTGACCACTCTACCATACAGGCCTGATTAGTGGATTGCTACACAGATGGTTGTCCTTCTATAAGGTTCTCCTCTCTCCACAGAAGAACGCTGGAGCTCAGTCAGAGTGACCATCGGGTTATTGATCGCCTCCCTGACTAAGTCCCTTCTCCCCCAGTCACTCAGCTTAGATGGCCGGCCAGCTCTAGGAAGAGTCCTGGTGGTTCAATACATCTTCCACTTACGGATGATGGAGGCCACCGTGCTCATTGATAACTTTCAGAGAAGCAGAAATTGTTCTGTAACCTTCTCCAGCCTTGTGCCTCGATACAATCCAGTCTCTGAGGTCTACAGGTGATTCCTTTGTCTTCATGCTTGGTTTGTGCTTTGACATGCACTGTCAACCCTGGGACCTTATATAGACAGGTGTATGCCTTTTCAAATCATGTCCAATCAACTGAATTTACCACAGGTGAACTCCAATTAAGCTGCTGAAACATCTCAAGTATAATCAGTGGAAACAGAATGTACCCGAGCTCAATTTAGAGCTTCACGGCAAAGGCTGTGAATACTTATGTACATGTGATTTTTCAGGTTTTTTATTTTGATTAAAATTGCAAAAATTTCAAAAAATCTTTTTTCACATTGCCATAATTATAAATGTATGTTTGTAGAAGCACATTTCTTTTTCAATTAACCTGGTGGATAAAAGCAAAAAATCCCAAATGTTCGACCAAATACTCTTAGAAAACTTACTTTAAGAAAAAAAAAAAATCTCCTTCCTTTATGAACTTTAGACAAGCCTCAAGGGTAACATCCTCACAGTCCACCTCTGCTGACTAGGGAAACTTTCCCTGTACATTTCTGTCACTCTGTACACCTTCCACACTTCCAAAGAAAAAGGACAACATCACAGTCACCTACAACAGCACAGGCCTCATGAGAGACCAGTGTTCTCTTTGGCCTTGCTCTCCATTCTCCTCTTCCACTTTATTTCACCTCTACTCCTTCCTCTGAAATCAGAAAATTGTCTCCTTAGATTGAATATGAAGGGCAATACAACTAACCTGTGACCTCTTTAAACAGCCTAAAATACTAAGGAACTGTGATGAGATGTGGCTGCAATAATATTATTTGAATTTTAAGAAAATGCTTGGAAATAAATATCCAATGACTGGCAAATGACTGGTCTAATAAGCAAATGAGGTAACAAGGGGGTGGAGACAGTATGTTCACATGGACATCAATTTCTGATTTTAATGTAATTAAGACAACACTCTGATTAAGAGTCTACCATGTAAACCGATTTTTGATTACCTTAATCCGATTGAAGTCATAATTGAACGAAACAGAAATCGAAGACATGTGATGTATTCCTATTTTAGTTACATTATTGAAGCGTGTTACAGACATGTAGACACCTTAATCAAACTATTACTGTTCCCCTTCATGGGAACTACAATGTGTGTCTGATAACAGACATATGGGAGTACGTCAGATGACCAATCCCTCTAAAGAGTAAGAAAACGGGCCAATGAATGCCAAAAGAAATGGCAGAGCTCAGCTCCACAGCTGACAGCGACTAGCCATTAGTGAGGTATATCTGCGGCTGAGGAGCGAGCTCTAGAATTTAGCTTCCGAGCCTCTCACAAGACTGAAGAATCCTTCTGCCAAGCTGATTTCCAGAGAAAAAAGCAGTGTTACTCACCAGGGTGGGAGAAGACGCGACAGCGGCATGCGATCTGGGCTTCCCATCCCCTGGGCATTTCACTGGTGTGCTAAAAGAGCAGTTTTCACTAAAAGAGCAGAATTCCCTAAGAGAGCACTCGGTCGAGCAGCATGTCTTTTTCAAGATGTCGTTCTGACTGTATGTTTCTGGATGCGGTAGTTTCCTCGTAGGATGACAGAGACACTATCACATGTTTGGGGGTCCAGCATGTTGAGGTAGTGCTCGCGGACAGTTCTTGCCCTCACTTGATGAATGAGCTCTACATGGCAACCGATTATGCTCTCATGACCACCAAAATGACTGGCCGTGCCCTGGGGAAAATAATGGCCACACTAGTGGTCTAGGAGCGCCACCTCTGTCTAATCCTGGCTGATATGAGAGGCGTTGACAAAGCTCGCTTTCTTAACACTCCCATATCCCAGGCTGGCCTGTTCGGCAACACCGTCGGGGACTTCGGCGACACTGTCGGGGAGCCAGGAGTTCTCGGCGGTGAAGGAGCAGTTCAAGACAATGGGAGAGGTCATCTACCAGCGAGCTTGGAAAACTGCTCTCCCCGCTGCCCCATCCACCTCGACTGCTCATCGCCGAGGGCGTCCACCGTGGGATTGTGATGCCACCACCCCAGGGTGCCATTAAGCCCGGTAAATGGACCACGAGCGTCACTGAGACGGGCCATCCGGAGAAGAGGGGACCTGCTCTTTCCTCGGTGGAGGGCCGAGGACTATTTCAAATGTCAACAACATCGACAATCACACCACTGCTGGCCTCGGGGCCAGCGATACCCAAATTCTCAATAAAAGAGCAGTTTCTTCTCTTTCGGGGTGTGTAAACCCAAGCCTTGCCAGTCTGGGACGCTCCGCCTTCCAGCTCGCAACTCCGGGCCCCCTCGTCTCAGGCTCCCAGAGTGCAAGAGAAGGGACACCTTTCTCTCACTCCAGCCTCATCGCGGGATCCAGGGAGGAAGATAAGAGACACTCTCTTATTTTCAGCTCTTCCTCTGGCCGCTATGCTTCCTGGGGTGAGCACTCCCCTCCAGGGATGCCCCTCTGCTGCCACGTCAACGATCGCTCCGATGGTGCCATTAGCGCGGGCTCTGCCAGCCTGGTTAGCGCTGCCCAGCCCGTTGCGGTGGATCATACGTACAATAAGACTGAGCTATGCGATACAGTTTGCCCTCCCAAGTTCACGGGTGTTTATTTCATGAGGGTCAGCCCCGAGAAAGCACCTGTCTTGCAAGAGGAGATTGCTGTCTTCCTGGCGAACGATGCAATCAAGCAGGTCCCTCCAGTCAAGATGAAATGTGGGTTTACAGCCCGTATTTCATCGTGCCAAAAACAAGCGGGCAATTAAGACCAATCCTAGATCTGCACAGACTGAACTGTCATTTACACAGAATGCCATTCAGGATGCTCACACATCCTCGAGATTCTTTTGCAATTATAGACTTGAAGGGTGCATATTTTCATGTCTCCATTCTTCCACGCCACCTTTTCGGCTCGTGGGCATCCGCATACTCAATCATCTCGACGTCTGGTTGATTTTAGCCTCGTCCCGGGATCAATTGATTATGCACAGGGAAAGGATGCTTAGGCACCTCGACCAGTTGGGGCTTCGGGTCAACCGAGAGAAGAGCAAACTTTGCCCCATGCAGAGGATCTCTAATCTCAGGATGGAGCTGGACTTTGTATGGTTGGATCGGTATGGTTGTGCGCCTCTCAGAGGAGCACGTCAGGCTGGTGCTTTCCTGTCTCAGCACGCTCGACAGGAACACAGTGGTCCCACTAAAATTATTTCAGAGGCTCCTGGGGCATATGGCATCCGCAGCCGTTGTGACGGCGCTCGGTTTGCTTCATATGAGACCACTTCAGCTCAAGCTTCATGATCGGGTTCGCAGACGGCCATGGCGCGCGGGTGCGCACCGGGTGTACATCACTCCGCTGTGTCGCCGCACCCTCAGTCCCTGGATGGATCTTGCTTTTCTACGGGCTGGTGTGCCCCTAGGGCAAGTGTTCAAGCATGTTGTCGAATCGACGGATGCCTCCAGCATGAGCTGGGGGGCCGTGTGCAACAAGCATGCAGCTGCGGGTTCGTGGTCCAGACCCCGCCTGCATTGGCATATCAACTGCCTGAAGCTGTTTCTCGCTCTCCGACGATTTTTACTGGTTTTAGATCAGAAATATGTGCTGGTCAGGATAGACAGCATGGCAACGGTAGCTTATATCATATTATCATATTAATGTCTTATTCAGATTAAGGCAAATAATTAGATTACTGATGTCCATGTAAACATAATCATTGACTACATAAGACAATAATATGATTAAGATGTTTACATAAGTTGCTTTTTGATTATTCCTTTCATGCTCCCGTTTGAGTAACACCAAGTCTGCATTCAATGCTAGTTTCCTACGTCGTTTCACGCAACAACAGATCATGTTCATCATGGCACCGTATGTGATTTTTAATTTTGCGACAAGTTCAACTGCAGTTAATTTCTCACACAAGACGATGCAAACAGAAAATGGCGCATACAAATTCTCAAGCAACAGGCCACCTTTCATTCGCTGTTCGCACCATTTAATTTCACTCACTTTTACATGCTTTTTGAATGTGCCTTTCATGATCCCGTTTTACATGTTATAGCACATAATTCGATTAACGTCATTGCGTCACCGCGCTATCCACGTTTCCTCCAGAGTTTTATGTAATTTTGGTTGTTTCATTTTTAATTTGTTGACTTTAACTGCAGTTTGGCACTTTCACTTTCATTTGGGAACATTTCATGCATGCTCCCGTGACAAACGAGATATTGGATGCAACTATAAACTGCTGGAAGAGTGCTGTTTTAATGGAATTTCATACGGCACTGTATATGGGAAAAAAAAACATTGCATTTTGCGGTGTATGTGTCTGTGGTCTTTACTGACTCAGTAGGTGTAAAGAATAGTGTCAAACAGCCGTGTGTGGACCATCCTGTTGCAAAATGCAGCAAAAAGTCCTACATGATCGTAATAGTTTGATTAAGGTGTTTACATGTCTGTACTGCACTTCAATTATGCGACTAAAATCGGCATACTCTGCATGTCTTAATCCGATTTCTCTTTAGTTCGATTATGACCTTAATCTGATTAAATTATTCAAAAATTGCTGTTAACATGGTAGATTCTTAATCAGAGTATTGTCTTAATCATATTAAAATCAGATTATTGGTGTCCATGTAAACGTAGTCAATGACTCACTGGGGCAACTAATGGGGGAAACCATAACAACTAACAAGGGTGTGGCACAGAGGAAGCACAAGGAGGTAAAAAAACTAAACAGAAAAGACAAATGGAAACCAAAGGTACATTCCAAGCGGGATATATAGCCCTCCGAAGGGCACTTTGGAGTGAAAACAATCATGGCTGCCATATTGAAGTGTCATTCGAAACCAAAGTGCTCATAACTGGCCACTTCGAAGAGCCGTTCAGATTTGAAGCATTTTGAAGGGAACAACTGATGGACTCTTCAGGCACCCATGATGCTTTGCACAGGAAAGTTGTTTGGAGTTCGACTTTACCTTTAAATGTATGTATTTTTATAGGCAACTACTGTAATATTTTTATGAGTTATAAATAAAATAGTTTTCAAATAAATTCAAATGATAAATATTTACATACATACATACATACATACATACAAACGTACATACATACAAAATAAGGGGCACCCTGCACAATACTTATCGTTCAGAGCATGTTTTTGGCTGTCAACTATCAGTCAACCTCTTTGATCATCTATTAAGATGACTCAAAAGTGCATTCCAAAAAAAATAGCTTTTTTGACACTTAAACACTTGACCCCTTCGAATATGCCACTACAAATGAATCACAGTGCAGGTTTGTTACCGTTCTCTTCATTTTTCTAAATAGCTGTATATTGTTTATAATGAGTCATGTTCATTTGAGACCTGCAGCGTTTATACTTTACATAATGCAATTT
The DNA here is from genome assembly GCA_903798125.1 of Danio choprae. Lineage (NCBI taxonomy): Eukaryota > Metazoa > Chordata > Actinopteri > Cypriniformes > Danionidae > Danio > Danio choprae. The sequence goes on from CAIGQW010000272.1 coordinate 3,804,927, forward strand.
GAGCCAACTGAGAAACACGAGTCTAAGATTATATGTAGAGTTTTGTTTTGTTTTGCAGCGTTGTGTACTGTAGTCATACACTCTTATAGTGAACACTGTATACAAAATGAATTAGTTTTTGCAGTCTATATATCAGAGCAATGTATGAATCTATGAGTTAATGTAGATTTGAAGCATTTGGTGGGTAAAACGTGCTATTCTGCTGTGACAGTTTGATGGCGGGGCTTGAAAAATGGAAGCAGTATATGCTGTTCCCAGACTAGCGCTTTCATTCCTCCAGGGTCAAAACAGCAATTTTTTTTAAAACAGGGCTTTATTTACAGTACAGTTGCAGAAGTTAAAGATGGTCTGAGAAATCTGCTGCACTGTCCATCAGACAAATAAGAGCGCGGGCAGGTGTGAGCTGATAGAATGGCCACAAAATTGTTTTCTCTCTCTCTTTCTTTTCTCTTCGTGTGGGGAGTTACCTTTACAACTCCAAGCAAACGCTATATACAGCTCGCTCTTTTCACTCTGGGATTTACTGTAATAAACAGCGCAGTGCAACTCATACATGATATGACTTTAACAGCTTGAGAGGAACTACCAAAGCATGTATATTCGTCACGAAGGCTTTTATTATTGGCTACACTGATGTACGGGTATTAAGTTTTCTATGAGTGTTAATAAACTCCAGTGTGATCGCGTGGGCAGCGATTGTTTGTCTCCAGACATATATTCAGAGATTCAGACAGTTTTGTGTTTTTATTTAGAAAGGGCTTGATGCCAGATTAAAAGCAGTAATGCTTATGCAGAGTTTGTGCAAAGCTGGCGCTTCCCTTATTCATTAGAGAAGAAAAACAGAGTATACATCAACTTGACACAAACAGAAGTCTTGTGTTGTGGCATAATTAATCATATCCTGACAGAGTTTCACATTTAATGAGCAATCTAAGATTGTAAATAGCCGATCATGAAACGCTGCTCAAAAATCCATATTGGAAAAATATATCACAAATGTCAAACAGATAAGATTTGCAGTGAACTTTTGTTTGGGACTAGCTTCAGTCAGATGGAAGTCCTATGTATGCCTAGCTCAAATTAATTAATTTAAATGTGATATTTTTAGAGATATTTTTTGTCAATATTCATTCATTCATTTTCTTTTCGACTTAGTCCCTTTATTAATCTGGGGTAGCCACAGCGGAATGAACCGCCAACTTATCCAGCATGTTTTACGCAGCGGATGCCCTTTCAGCTGCAACCCATCACTGGGAAACATCCATACACACTCATTCACACACACACACACACATACACTATGGACAATTTAGCATACCCAATTTCACCTATACCGCATGTATTTGGAATTGTGGGGGAAACCGGAGCACCTGGAGGAAACCCACGCAAACACGGGGAGAACATGCAAACTCCACACAGAAATGCCAACTGACCGAGCCGGGGCTCGAACAAGCGACCTTCTTGCTGTGAGGCGATTGTGCTACCCACTGTGCCACCGTGCTGCCCTTTTTGTCAATATGTATTTATTTATTTATTGCTTTTTGCTTTAATTATTTTTTTTTCTTATTTGAAATTTAGATACATCAATTGTAATAAATAAATCATGATTGTCAATTACATTTTTCATTGGCTAATTTCAAACCAAATTATTTAAATGTGATGCAGAATTATTATTATTATTAGTAGTAGTAGTAGTAGTAGTAGTATTCATTCATTCATTCATTCATTTTCTTTTCAGCTTAGTCCCCTTATTAATCTGAGGTTGCCACAGCGGAATGAACCGCCAACTTATCCAGCATATGTTTTATGCAGCGGATGCCCTTCCAGCTGCAACCCATGGGAAAAATGAACTGGGAAACATCCATACACACTCATTCACACACATACACTACGGACAATTTAGCTTACCCAATTTACCTATACCACGTGTTTTTTGGACTTGTGGGGGAAACCGGAGCACCCGGAAGAAACCCACACAAACACAGGGAGAACATGCAAACGCCACACAGAAATGCCAACTGACCCTGCCGGGGCTCGAACCAGCGACCTTCTTGCTGTGAGGCGATTGAGCTACCCACTGTGCCACCGTGCTGCCCCATTATTATTATTATTATTATTATTATTATTATTATTATTATTATTATTATTATTATTATTATTATTATTATTATTATTTGTTGTTGCTGTTGTTGTTGTTGTTGATGATTTTCATTTAAAGGTTTGCATTCAAAATGGATGTATATGAACTAAAATAAATATATTATAATTTTCAACTGAATTCATCATCTGCTACATTCAAGCCTAGTGAACTATATGCAAACCATTGCTTTGCCAAAATAAATTAATAATAAAAATAAATGAACAAACGAATCACCATCTGCCATGCATCAATTAATTTGTTTATAAGCTGTGAGGTTTATATATTTTGGTCAGACATGACATTTCTGATTAAACGACAGCAGGAAATTAAATGTTGGATGAACAGTTAAATGTTAGCACACTATAAAAAGCGATTAATTGACTTAAACAAATGGAGTAAACATTCCCTTAAAAAGATTACGTAAATGAACTATGTGCATAATTTAACCAACTTGTCACATTTAAGGCAATGGGTTTTAAAACTTTAAAGCGATGCATTCTAGATAACAGTCACATTAAAAATCTCATTTATGGGGGTCAACGAGTGTTTCAAACTTGCTTCTGTAAGAATTAACTTGCAGTGCGTTTCTGTATTTGCCTCAGCTTACTTAGTTCATGTTAGTAAATACATTGGTAACACTTTATTTCAATGTACAATTTATGCTATAAACAAACCATTCACTAAGGCTATTTGCTCAATAAACACACTAAAAGTTATGTTTGCTGTTTGTTTGAAGTACTTATTTAAAATGAGTTGAAACAACATAATTCTTAATTTTTTTTGGGGGGGGGCAACTTAATTGTTTTATGCTCAATCCACTTAAATTTGTAAAAACTGATAAGTTAACCTAATTCCTTCATGTTTTCCAAACACAAATCGATTGAGTGGAACCCAGCCTTTTTTTACAGTGTACTTATTAGCAGCTTATTAATATTTAGTAAGGTAGCAGATGGGTTTAGATATTGAGTAGGGTTATGAGTGTAGAATAAGATCATACTTTATAAGTACTAAAACACAGTTAGTATCTTAAAAATAGGCAGGTAATAAGCCAGAAGTTTGTGAATTGTGACTAAAGTGTTAGCAATACATTAACTAGCATGACCGATGCAGTTTAGCATGAATTCTCTCTCCAAACAATCAACGTCTAACTCCATGCGAGCAAGTAGTAAATGGCAGACATTCTGAAGAATGGATTTTGTTGTCGTGAAGGGTTAGGATTAACTGGGCAGCTTATAGGCAGACAGAATGATTGACACAAATCTGAAGACAATTCCCCAGGGTGAATCGCTAAGAGAGCGTGGAGGCAGAGGGGAGAACAGTGTTTACTGGATTGTGCGGCGTGATGGATTTACGGGTTTGAGAAGAGAAAGGAGCCGAAAAGCCATATACCCGAATGAGATGCACATCCACTCGAGCCTCATAGACAACCTGCCAGCTATCACAGCATCCCCGACACTTGTGTCTGGTGGCATGACGAAAGCTTAAAGCTGGCTGCTCGCGGGACCCGTTGCAGATTCAGCAAAGGCTTCTTGAAATGCTGTCTGGGAAAAGACAAGCGCTCTGGCCATTTCTATTGATGGTAACGGGAGACAGGTGTCACTGGAGAGATTGGCTTTATGATGAGTTGTTAAACTCAACCAAACGTGACCATTAAAGATCTGATTTCACTCTGGAGTTTCGTTCCCACACTTCATCTGGACCAGGGTTGAGTGCAATTAGTTACTATGTAATTAGTTACAGTGATTTAATTAGTTCTCCACTGAACAACATAAAGTTGATTACTTGTAGGTCATTTAATTACAGTTCAAATCGGCTTGTCTCGAATACTGTAAATAAATTCAGCAGTTCTGTATTTAAACCAATGCAAAGAAGCAGAGTATTTGTATTTTTGTTATACGGTTATATTTTGCAGATTAAAGATTCCATTTTTAAGACAATTGCACAAGCTTCAGAAATAATTAATTGAGTCAGAAATTAGTCAATAACAATATATGAATTATGGTGTTACTTTTTAGATATGTATTTCATATTTTGATAATTATGTTTAGCTTTCTCTTTTGTGGAGTAATTATGTTTGCTACCTGAAGAATGTATTATTATTTTTTAAATATATGAAATGCTTTTTAAAATACTTGTAACTTTAATTGAATTAAGAATTAATTTAGAATTAATTTAGTTAAATATACTTTAGCTAATTTAGCTTGGTAATTTTGCTATATATACTTATGTAGTTGCTATGGTAACTATTATGATAAATAACTTTATTTATTATTATTTAAGATATGAAAGCTTAATCTCTGGAGTTTTTAATCCACTGCCACATTATTAACTAAATAAATTCTCCCCAGTCATATGAATGTCCTGTCATAAGTAGATGCTAAACAAAACCCAGAATATAGAACCAATGAGAACGCTGGACCAGTAAATCAGTTTAACTTTTTGTTTGCTGTAAAATTAGGCCTTATGGTGGGCTGATTAATAGTATGTTATGATGTACATTTGATAGGGTCATTTCCACCAATTATCATATTTTCTTCTTTTTTTTGATGTTGTATTTTTTGCTTAAATAACCCAGGCTGTGAATACATTAATATGAATACTTTATAAAAAGCTGTTGTCCTTTCATAACACTTTCTGAGTTTAATAGATTGTTGTCCACTTCAGAATGTTGAGAAAAGCTCAAATAATTTGACTGTACAAAGTAAATCACATTTTACTGTAATGTGTAAATGGCTATTGGCTAAACCAAACATATTAAAGTAATCTTGTGTGATTATATTTATATCTTATATATTTATATATTTTGCTCATATTCATATTTCAGTATTTATATATCATGATTATATTTATATATTCATTCATTCATTTTCTTTTCAGCTTAGTCCCTTTATTAATCAGGGGACGCCACAGCAGAATGAACCGCCAACTTATCCAGCATATGTTTTACGCAGCGAATGCTCCCAGCCGCAACCCAACACTGGGAAACACCTACACACTCTTGCACACACTCACATACGCAATTTAGCGTATCCAATTCACCTGTACTGCATGTCTTTGGACTGTGGGGGAAACCAGAGCACCCGAAGGAAATCCACGCCAACACGGGGAGAACATGCAAACTCCACACAGAAGTGCCAACTGACTAAGCCGGGGCTCGAACCAGCGACCTTCTTGCTGTAAGGCGATTGTGCTAACCACTGCGCAATATCATATATTTATATATTTTGCCTTGTGTGTTTATATTTACAAATAAAATGTCAATAATAGTCGAGGCCACATAATAATTTTCAAATGCATCCATTTTCACAGGCCACATTGAAATTCATTAACTTTAAGAAAGTGTCTTCAAAAAGCTCAAGGCAAAATAAAAAACACCATCTCAGTGTGAACCAAAAACCAAAACATAGAGGACAAAAACATGCATTTTCAAATACATCTGGATTAATATAAATGTAGCTTCAATTTCCTTGAAAATAAATAAATAATAAACCAGTATTCTAACATCATGTAGCTTGAGGGGAAAAGAAGAGACAAGAGACACCAACACAAGACAAGACAACAACACAAACATCAACAGCAGGGCCTCTGGAGAAGCGAGGTCTCCCCTCCCTCTGGCCGTCTCTCAGACTCACTCCCAGCAAATAAAAACGTTGTGGACTGCAAGCACATTAACAGGGATGGAGGGGACAAATATTAGACACATAAAAAGAATGAACCGCCCCAGAGCAAGCAGCAGCAGCAGGAGGCGAGCAGCAGACCGTAAGCATGAAAGTTGCTGCAAACAGTGTTTTGGCAGGCGTCTGAGCTGAGGGACTCTGTGCAAAAACACCTCGGAGGAGCGAAACCACTGCATCCGTCAACTTTCTCCAGCAGATCCTCAATGTATTAATGTATTGACGTCTTTGTGTGGTGTTTGGGCGTTGGCGGACGAGATTATTAACTCGATAAAGCTACAAATAGCAGTGTAAGGTCTCCAAATGACTGAGGAGATAAACAGATGCATTCATGCACACAGCACACAGAATGGCGTCTCTGGATGTCTAACTATTATTTTCTACAACAACAACAACAACAACAATGGGGTGATGATTACGGAGGTAATGTTATGAATCACAATACTAATTAATTTTTTGTTATTTTAGTCATCAAAGATATTTTGTGTGTAACTACATGTACTAGCTTTACAGTTTGTTTTTGTGGTCATATTATTAAGATAATTCAATCACAAATTAAAGGTTTTGCTGGTTAGCATGGACTTATTAGCCCCTGCTGGTAGATAAAGATAGCACAGGTTTTAAAACAGTAGTACAGTTCAAATGTTTGGGCTTTGGAATGATTAAAACTATTCTAATCATAATTTTATTTAGCAAGAATTAATTAAATTCATTAAAAGTGGCAGTAACGAAAATGATCATTTTAAAGATTTTAATATCTGCAGATTTCTGAAGAGTCGTGTGACAGACTGTAGTACAGGCTGTTAAAAAGTTTTGCTGTAACATGAAAAAAAAAACTTTTTAATTTAATTCATTCAGAAATTTAATAAATTCAAAAATTTGTTTAGCAAAAAAATTCTGAACCCTAATATATTTCAAATATATATTTTGACAAATACTGGCCATGCATTTACTGGCCATGCATTCCTGAGTGTTTGCCATACAGGTGAGTAGGCTAAACAGACCACCTGTAGAAAAGACACCCACTCATCTCTCTGACTCTTGCACCAGGTTGCAGATTTGCACTATAGACACTTTCTTAATCACTCCATGTCTCTTGGAAACTTTGTACATTTCAAATTGTGCTTCACACAGGTGAGTGTTCTTGAAAAACTACCTGTAGAAACACTCCTCTCTTTATGCACATGACACTTTATTTAAACTCCATCTAATAAGGACCCAATAAGTAAAATGAAGTTTACTATAAATGTATCACAATCATGTTGCGCTGCTTGCTTCAACCTTAAATAACCTCCAACCTTTAATACCTCTCTTGCACAATATTTTGCACAACATTATACAGTCTCATGTAAAAGTACTTGTATAGCCTGTCTTATGTGTATAGATAAGTATCTTATAGTATGTTTGTTATGCATAGGGTTTGTTTGTTTGTTTGTTTGTTTGTTTGTTTGTTTGTTTGTTTGTTTGTTTGTTTGTTTGTTTTTTAAATAGTTGTGTTAGTATTTATGATTAATTACGTAGAACCATTGTCCTGGGAGACACAACATTACATTCCTTTGTACTGTATGTCCACACATGTAGTAGAATAATAATAAAGCTCAACTTGACTTGACTTGACTTGAAATATTTGCTGTCTGGAGTACTCACGACATTCCAAGGTCCGACATTATTCTGAGAAAATAGCAGCTGAAACTGTCAGGCTTTATTTTGCGATAACCAACTGGATATACTTTTTCCCTTACATAACAAACATTTCACTGTAATATAATACATACTTTTGTCATATAATTCAATTTAATTTTACAATATTAAAAGTATAGTTTTTTTAATATAAATTGCTAACACGATATTTGTATTATTGTTGATATACATCATTGTTTGTATAT